>CAJQZJ010004687.1:867558-880499 GCA_907164525.1 Lophiomys imhausi | reverse complement strand
GTGTGTGTGTGTGTGTGTGTGTGTGTGTGTGTGTGTGTGTGTGTGTGTTAGATGCATGTGTCTATGCCTATGTGCAGGTGTGTGCAAATGTATGAATGCATGTAGATCCCAGAGGAGGATATCAGGTCCTCTGATATCATTGTCCACCTTACTTCTTTGACACCATGTCCCTCATTGAGTTCACTGGCGTTCACTGTTAGCCTGGCAGCCAAAAGGCTCAACAATCCTCCTGCCTACCTCCCTTCCCCTGCCTCCCACCCCTGTAGCTCTGGGATTACAGGTGGATGTGGCCATGTCTGGCTTTGAGTGGTGAGGGAGTAGCAGTGATTAGGACTCAGGTCTTCATTCTTAGAAGCAAGCACCCTTACCCACTGAGTCATCTACCCAGCCCCAAGAGCACAACCATTATTTTAATTTCCTTTCTTCCCATGAGTATTTTATATCAAAGCATCCATCATTTTGTGTTCAAGGGTACCATTTTCCAAACTGCTTGGCACTGTCAAGGATCTGGTGCCCCTTGGGCCACTTTAAAGCCTTTTCTGTGGTACATAGTTAGGAGCTAATCCTCATCAGTTGATGAAAAATACCTTATGGCCCAACTTGGACTTCTTTTAACCGCTGAACCATCTCTCCAGCTCAAACTTGGACTTCTTTATAGATGACATGGACTGGTTTAGTGGGGGAGCTCCCTCACAAAAAAAAAAAAAAAATTGTTCTTCTTAGAAGACATAAAAGTACTGTGAAATATTACTCCTTGGGTCCTGATTTAGAGAAGTACTAAAAGTAACAGAAAATTTTAGGTGTCACACCCACATTTTTGTTGGAGGATGACAATTACATAGACTATGATAGGCAAGTAACAGTGGAATGAGAAGAAAAACCAGATCTGGCCTGGTTAGTACAACCAGAGAACTTAAATTAGTGAGACAGAGGAAACTGATCTAAAAACACTCTTAAGCCATATCTCTGGTGTGTTCTATTTAAGAATGCATATTTGTGCTTGAGATCTTAGTTCATAGAATATTGACTTGGTTCAGAACAATAAAAGGAGTCTCCTCTAGAACTCACAATAAAATTGATATACAAAAAGTTGATAATTGTAACCTCAGTGAAAACACATGAAGATATGAAGATAGGAGAACATGCACAAAGGCGCTGTGGTAGGGAAGAGAGGTTGGTGTAGGGAACATGCATGAGACTAGAGAACATCAAAGGTATGGAGTGAGACTGTGAAAGTAGTTGGGCCAACAAATGCCTTCCAGCTCATGTTTAGGATTTAGATTTTTGTCCCAGGTACAGTGGTGAGGCCAGAAATGGAGGATCAGATTTGTGTTTTAATAAAGTCAGTGTACCCGTAGAAAGAAAACAAAGTAAATGTAAGTACAAAAGAAAGACATTTGGAGACAAGAGTTTAAAGCGAATGAGAAGACAGACCATTTAATACTGTTGCAGGAAGCATGAGAATTGTCAGGAGCAGGAGCTGAGGACACTCTAAGACAGAGGCAAGAAAAGCTCCTGGCTAGGGTTCATGGAAGAGTGAATGCTGAACTGACTGGAGTTTCATCAGTAGAGAAGGCAGGAATGCAAATGAGCATGAGGGAGAGAGGAATTGGAAGCAAAATAAAGGCAGACTTGGTGATGGGCACACAGTAGCAGCAGTGCGGCAGAAGCCCAAGGCTGAGGTAAGTACACAGTTTCTTTTTGCTCCCCAGAGAACCCGAAGGGATTAGGCAGAAACACAGCTGGAAAGAGCCCAAAGGTGACTAGCCCCTGAGGCCTGCTGTTACCTATAGGAGTGGGTGGTGCCAGTGGCAGGGATGTCAAGACTTCAGCTGTGGTTTCGAACAGCCTGGACACTGTGGGTCAGAAGCAAGTTTGGGGGTGGAGTGGAGTGTCTAGAGAACTGCTGAGTGGCATAGCTTTGTTGCTGGTGAACCTGAAAAAAAGGCATTCTCTGTGACTTCCATTAGAGGGTGAGCAAGAATGGGTGAGTGTCCTGCCCATATAGAACACACTGCGGCTTGTGCTTCATTGCAGTGGGCATCATAGGCATTTCCAGTTCAGTCATGTCAGGAAGTGTGCCTGGGATATCCAGGGGCTCAATGTTCTTCCTGGTCTCATCAGTTGTTCTTAGAGATATACTGGAGTTGAGAGGGATGGTCATCACATTCTCCAAGATAAAGTGCCCTTGGGTTTCAGAAAGCATCACTTTCAGTTTGCTTAGCATCTTAACTGCTCACCATGTTACTCTGAACATCCAGAGTTCTTTCCTTAAATGTGTATCATAGCTAAACCTACAAGATGGGTATCCCTGAGTACCCATCTTTAGTGGAACATGGTCAGGGGCAGCACATGATGTGACAGTTCTATAACAGAGATCAAGCCTTTGTGACCTAAGACTGGCATGCAGGATAGCATGGCACATCTGAGCAGAGGCTATGTGAAGAGGTCAGCCCTCATGACTTAGTGGTAGACTGGAAGGTAGAAATTAGAAGGACATAAACATTCACATTGATACTACCATTGGTTGTGTTTGCTGCCATTTAATGATATAAGAAGCACTGTACTATCTCATTTCCTCTATGAAGTGACTCTTGAAATGGCTACAGTCATACCCATGTTAGAGATAAGCAAAGTGAATTTGAAGGAACGTACATAGCTTGCTCAGAGCGTTGTTAAGTGGCAAGCCCAGATATGAACCAAAGTTTGTGTATTAGTTATGGTTCTCTAGGGTAATACACTTATTGTTAGAATGTCTTACAGGCTGTGGTCTAACTAATCCAACAATGGCTGGCTATGAACAAAAAGTCCAAGAATCCAGAAGTTGTTCAGTCCATGTGATGAATGTTTCAGCTGGTCTTCAGTAGGTGCTTGAATCCTGAAGAACTAGGCTCTAATGCTAGTGAAGGAACAGACTTGTTAGTAGAGTGAGGCCAAACAGGCAAAGAGCAAAAGTTTCCTTCTGCCTTCCAGTACAAAGTGTGGCCCAGATTAAAGGTGTTTCTTCCCACCTAAAGATCTGCATCAAAGACATGTGTCTTCCCATCTCAAAAGTCTGGATTAGAAGTAAATCCACCCACTTTATTTGTTTAAATTTATTTATTACTTCAGGTTACATCTCCATCACAGTGCCTTCTTTCTACCCCTCCCAGTCCCACCCTCCTACCCTTTATCCCCTACCCCTTCCATCCCACTCCTCTGGAGTGGAGTGTCCCTACATAACAGTCCCCCACCCCAGTTCAGCAGTCATATGAGGGCCAAGAGCCTCCTCATACACTGAGGGCCTAGAAGGCAGCACCACTAGGGCAAAGTGTCTCATTGACAGGAAACAAAGTCTATGTTCCTGTTGCCTTTGGTGCATTGGTTGTAGTATAGTTATCCTGTACTATATAGCTAAAATCCAATATAAGTGAATAGATGCCATGTGCATCCTTCTGAGTCTGGGTTAATTCACTCAGGATAAGCTTCTCTAATTCCATCTATTTGGCTGCAAATTGCATGATTTCGTTGTTTCTGATGGCTGAGTAGTATTCCATTGTGTAGATGTACCACAGTTTTTTAATCCATTCTTCGGTTGAGGGACATCTGGGTTGTTTCCAGGTTCTAGCTATTACAAATTAGGCTGCTATGAACATAGATGAGGAAACGTCTTTGTGGTTTGGTGAGGAATCATTTGGATGTATACCCAGGAGTGGTATGGCTGGGTCTTGAGGTAGAGCTATTCCAAGTTTTCTAAGTTATCACCAGACTGATTTCCATAGTGGTTGCACAAGCCTTCACTCCCACCAGCAATGGAGGAGGGTTCCCCTTTCTCCACAACCATGCCAGTATGTGCTGTCATTTGAGTTTTTGATCTTAGCCATTTTGACAGGTGTGAGATGGAATCTCAGAGTCATCTTGAATTGCATTTCTCCGATGATTAAGGATGCTGAGCATTTCTTCAAATGTCTCTCAGCCATTAGGGATTCTTCCGTAGTGAATTCTCATTTTAGCTCTGTTCCCCATTTTTTATTGGATTATTTGGTTTCTTGGCATTTAATTTCTTGAGTTCTTTGTAGGTTTTGCTTATTAAATCCACCCACTTTAAACCAAGCCAAAAAAAAAAAAAATCTCTCACAGCTGGCCCTCCATTTATGGATTATAGTTCATTCCAAATGTAGTCAAGTTGACAAGCAAGAATAGCTGTCACAGGTTGCCTGAATTTGAAGATGAGCAAAGAATCTATCTCAATTTCTAAGATCCATAGAAACTGATACTGCTCCAGATTCACCTGCTAAGGGAAACACAAGTACAGTGGGTAGAACAACCCACACCCTCCTGATGGAGGAACTTCTTTTGCTCAGAGTTTCTGTGTCTCTAGTCCTCAAATGCAATGGAATCCTCTTTGTAACAACCGCTTAGCAAAGATAATAACAGTGTTTCCTTGCTCCTATGTGTGATCACATTTTTTCAAAGAAAAAAGTCATTACACTTATCAACACAGCTGCTATTCAAAGATTTCCCGTTCCCTGTAATTTTTTAAGCTTGTGAAACTGCCCACTTTAAAATATGTCAGAATGCTGAAGAAGGAAATTCACTTCCTTGAACTTTATTTAACTAGGCCACAGACGCATTCTGAGAGAATCATTTAAATTAATATGTGACATTACTGTATTAAAGGGAAAGAAATTTCCCCTTAATTCCCAATTTCAGAGTTTCTCGAGACCTCTATTCTGGGCTCTGACCCCATGATTGTGCTCAACCTAGCTCCTGACAAGTTACCCGTGCTCTGAAAGCACACAATCAGGCTCTGGGGTTCTGAAGACTCACAGAGACGGAGATCGGATTGGATTGGATTTTATTTTTCTTCTCTAGTTGTTCAGTCAGCTGGCTCGCCAGTGAACTCTGTCTGTAGAAAGCTAGAAGAAAGAAAGAAATCAAAGGCTCGAGTAGGATGTATAGGCAGTTACATCCCAAGTGACAATCCACCCCCCACTGGGTTAGTGCTGGACCAGACAGCTTGTATGAAAATTTAGGAGTCCCAGAGAACAACAATAAGCAAAATTAACGAACAGGATGAATGGCAGGATGAATGGCAGAAGGAGAAAACTCAAGCATACGCTGCTCATTGGGAAGGGAGCGTCATTAAAAATCTTCTTTGTTGCACCCTGAAACAATCTGTCTTTGCCAGATAACACATTGGACACCAAAAGGCTGCTCCCTTCAGTTGCTTTCTTAGTTGTAAGCCAACCCTTTAAAAATCAGAACACAGCTGCTCATGACAAAATAAATTTGTCAGCTTGTCTTTGAAGGTAAAATAACTCGGGGGAGCTGCGCACTTCCCACCAGTTACTGACAGCAGCGAGTTGTGCTGGTTGTTTGTAGGCAGTCAACAGCAGTCAATAAACATCTGTTGGAATGAGAGTGGTGGCTCTTTAGGATGCATTATGCTTCATTAGGAATTGGTTTTGTCTTCAAGGGAAGGGGAAAAAAAATCTCATGTAATTAAAGAATAGTATCTTGTGCTCTCATATTTTCCCCTTAAAGACATACGTTCTTTAAAAACCATTATTTACAGTACATTTATCAGCATTTAAATGTAGCTACCTCTCCTTGAGAAAGCATCTGTTCATAAACACCATCCTTTTGGACCCCTCAGAGGTAACTCGGCTGAGTGGCAGTGAGTGGTGACATTAGTTGGAGATTTCAGTCGAATAGAGATATTAAAACTTGCAACAGGTTAAGAGGTGTTTAATAGTTTCTTTGGGTGTATAGGTTGTAGCATGGTTATCCTGTACTTACTGGCTAATATACGCTTATGAGTGATACACATGCATACCATGTGTGTCTTTCTGGGTCTGTGTTACTCAGACAGTTACTCAGTGAGGACTCAGGATGATCTTTTCTGGTTCCAACGATTTGCCTGCAAATTTCATGATGTCCTTGTTTCTAAGAGCTGAGTAGTATTCTCTTGTGTAAATGTACCACAATTTCTTTATCCATTCCTTAGTTGAGGGACATCTAGGTTGTTTCCAGTTTCTGGCTATTATGAATAAGGCTGCTATGAACATAGTTGAGGAGATGTCCTTGTGGTTTGGTGAAACATATTTTGGGTATATGCCCAGGAGTGGTATAGGTTGAGGTAGAACTATTCCCAATTTTTTGAGAAAGCACCAAATTGTTTTCCAAAGTGGAACAAAGAATGTTCAAGGGATGATACTTGAATCCCTCTAAGTAGGGGAAATAAAATAGACATCAGAAGTTGATGGAGAGGGAACTGGACAGGAACCTAGCATAGCTACCATGTGAGAGGCTTTATCCAGCAGATAATGGGAACAGATGCAGAGACCCACAGTCAAACATTAGGAGAAATTCAGAGTCTTGTGGAAGAGTGAGGGGAAGGTTTATGGGAGCTGGAGGAGTCAAAGACATCACAGGAAGACTTACATAGCCAGTTAACTCAGACAGATGAAGGCTCATGCAGACTGAACCACCAACCAAAGAACTTGCATGGACTGCTCCTAGGCCCACTACGCTTATGAAGCTGATGAACTGCCTGGTCCTCAAGTGGATCCCCTAACAATTGAAGTAGGGACTATCTCTGACTTGGTCTCTCTTGCCTCCCTCTGGACCCCATTTTCTTAGCAGACCTGGCTTGTCTTGCCTCAGTGGTAGAGGAGCCACCTAGTCCTGATGTGATTTGATGTGCCAGAGTCCATTGTTAACCGGGCAGGGAGGAAGGGATGGGAGGTTGAGACTGGGAGGAGGGGAGGGAGGAAGTTTCGATTGGAATGTAAAATAAACAAATAAAATTAATTAATGGGGAAAAAAGAGATGTTTAATATCTAACCAAACAATAGGCACATTCGGGGCTGGGGAAGAGAGGAATGGTATTTTCCTTAAAAGAGATACCTATTGAAGAACAGTCTTTGGAAATGGTTTTATCAAAGGGTAGGATACCTAAAATTCTCAAGGCCAGCTAGCTTCAGCAATCTCTCTCATTGGCATGTTCTAGGTCATGTGACTTGTGTCTGCAATATCAGGCATGCCATACATGTTTGTATAAATATGCCTCATTTTTGAGGGGTAGCTGAGAATATTGTTGTAGACGATAAAGTTGTACTGCTGCTGTGAGTCACTTTCTGGGCACCAGGAATTTCCCACTGAGGGAGGCATCCTTATGTGAACTTAACATCTAATATGCCCAAGTACACAGATAAAGCATAAAATAGCTGATAATGGCCCCAAATTATTCAAAACACAGTAGCTGTTCCCATTAACTTAATATTTATTTAACCAGTGCTTTTCAGTGAACAGGAAAGCAAATACGCTCTTTAAAGGAAACACAATAGGGCAGAGGGTGGAACGTAACTCAAGTCTTAAGGCAAATGAGACATTGGTGTTTTCCTTCCTATGTAGTACTAACTGGAGTCTACAAATAAAAGAGGTTATGGGGGGGGCAGTTTTGTGTGAATCAAAGCTTTCTTTGGAAATATGATTGTCCTGGTTTTCTTTCTGTTGATGTGATAAACCTATGACCCAAAACTTGGGGAGGAAAAGGTTCATTTCACTTTCAAGTTATACTCTGTCATTGATGGAAGCCAAGACAGGAACCTGAATGCTGGAAGGAGACAGAAACCACAGGTGAATGCTGTGTACTGGTTCAGTCTCAGGCTATACTGTCAACGATGTTCCTTGGACAGCCCATGATGGTGCTGCACCTAACAGAGGGCTTGAGCACCCTACATCAATCAGGATTCAAGAAAATGCCACCCAGACATGTCCACAGCCCAGTCTGATGGAGGCAGTTCTTCAACTGAAGTTCTCTCTTCTAGGGATGTCAAATTGACCAAGAAGATTAGTCGTCACAACGGGTAAGGAATTTCACATAGGGACATAGGGACTGTCACCACATACAACCTTTAATGAACCTGAAAACAATTATTTAGAATGTGTTTAAATTTCACATTCAAGGGCTGGAGAGAGCTCACCAAATTAAAGGTGCTTGATGCTCTAGTCCTGTAACCTCAGGTCAAATCTTAGAACCCATATAAATGTTGGAGTGGAAACCTAGCTCTACAGAGTTGTCCTCTGACCTACATGCACACACCCACACAAACACACACGTTATTAAACTGTGTCAGCTGGAATAACAGAGTAAGATTACAACAGAAAAGGTGTCCTTAGATAGTTTTGAGTGAAGAACAGATGAATAGAGCAGGTGACCACTGCACATTTAGAGACAGAAGACTTTTGCCCTGGTTGTCATTGTGGATCATACACATTAGGGAGAATTACACAGAAAATACAGTAGATGGGAGAGCATTGCATAACATAGAACTTTGTCACTCCATGTGGCTGAACAATGCTCTGTATTCAGCAGAATTCATGTGTGTAAGATACTTAGCAAATTTAGAGATTAAGACATGTTGAGGAATGTTTGAGACATACTGCATCCTGGACCTCTTGCCTTCTCATCCACAGTTACCTTGATGTCTTAGAGGCTCTGAGAAAGATAGTGATCAAAGATAGTGATCCACTTTCCTTGCCTCTACCATCACTGGAATTTCTTTTGCATAAACCTTTCTGATCAGCATGTGTTTTAGCATCTAGCAGCAGGAGTGCCAGGGAAACACACTTTGGCAAATGCTGACCAAAAGTAGTGCCTCCGCAGCTTGTGCAGCTAATACACTTCATGGGGAGTAATGGATCAGAAGTAAGATCTTTTTCCTTCTTTTCTAGATTTTAATTTTGTTGTTGTTGTTGCTAACCTTGATTGTCAACTGGATTGGACTGAAAAATGCCTCAAGTACTAAAGCATACTTGTGGATGTGTCTTTGAGTTTGTGTCCAGATACAGTTAAATCATGAGGGCTCAGAACTAAGATGTGGGTTCATTGTGGAGTCATAACAAGATGACGACATTGGAATATGGGGAAAGGTGGGAACTGAGGACTCCTAGGACCTCTCTGTATCCTTTTTCTCTGCCCTCTGAAGTCATAGTTTGAGCTGCTCTCTCACATAATGTCCACCCTATCATGATGAACTCTAGGCCAAAAAGCAAATCCTTCCTTCAGATTTCTTATGTTGGGTGTCTTGTCACAGAGCACAGAAGTAACTAATGTCATAACTTACGACTTTGAACCCACCATATTTTTTTAAATTAAAATGAGCTTTCTGAGCTGCTTAAAGTTCACATAGCTCCCTGCTCTATTTCCTGACAGTCCTTTATTTTGTAAACACCCCCATTCCTAAGTTCAGACTGCAGAACTGAATTGAAACTGTGATCCTATCTACTACAGCCAACAGCTCTGCATGGCTTTCAGTTAAGGTTGCCCACAGCTACAGCTGAGAGCAGTTGCCTCCCTAGGGCAACCTAGAAAGATGTAAGGCACTTTTCCTTGCTAAATCTCAGTCCAGATTTGCCAGGATGTAAGAGACCAAACTTTTGCAGATACTTTGAGTATTTCTATTCCTCAGTTCTGATGTGTTGATGAACATGGGAGACTTCACAAGGCTCTGATAAGCATCATATATGTCCCCAATGTCCTCTTCTTTTTTATGTCTTTAAAGTATCTTTTTTCATTCTCTCTGCTCTCACATTTCTTTCTTATTCTTTTCTCCCTCCCTTCTCCTTTCTTCTCTCGTCAACTGCTCTTTTAATTAGTCTGTATCTTACCCCAAAAGTCCCTTAGTTTATCTCTAAGTTTCATATAATGTTTGCAGCATCCTTTGAGTTATTCAACGCTTATCCTGTAAGCATGGAAGCAGAGATATGTTCAGGAATGGGATGCTTCTCAGAGAGCATCTTGCCATGGTCTCACTAGTGATATTAAAATGATAGATTTTATATTTTTTTCACAGCTTCTACCACTTATGGTGTTGTTCCCATAAAAGGCCATGAGTTCTTATACAATATTTAGATCTAAGATAGCTGGAGTTGTTTGGACAGGTTTCTGCCTACCTGCAGATATGTGGACATACTAGGGGTCAGGGTAAAATCAGGTCCAGATGTCCTCTAAGCAGTAGGCTTGGGGAACAAAGCTTTTCTCCTTGAGAGCCATCTTTAGTTCTCTGTCCAAGAAGACACATGGAACTGTGGCTTTGTATTTGCACAGTCGTCTTCTAGTAACCATGAGTCCTCACAGGCTCCCAATGCAGCCCTTCAGCTTTTCTGTAAGCTCCAGACTTCTCATCAGACACCTGTAACCATGGCAGAGTTTCCCCAAAGGCCTTCAAGTCAGCTTGGCAATCTTGCCTGTGGGTTCCTTGGGTGGTTCATACTCCCATCCCAAAAGGCCTCTCCAACACTGCCATGATCCCAGTTATCTCCGCTCACTTCCAAACTTGTCTTGGTATTCATTTCTCTCTGAAACCCGTTTGGTTTGTTCTTTTTCAATTGATAAAGCAAGGAGGGGGAAACCAGGAGGTGAGCTCTACTTCCTCTCCAGTGGTCCAGCTTCATTTGATGATAAAAGATTTTTAAATATTTATAATTAGTTTCAAATTTCAATTTTTAATATAAATTCTATTTTATTAAGCAGAATGTTTGTTTGTTTGAGTTAAAATTTAAAAACAGAATTTTAATTGCAGGCTGGAAGTTGGATTTGATTAGTCCTCTCTAAGGATTCCCTCTTAAAGACCACATCAAGCATTGTCTTCTTAGAAACTTAGAAACTCAGGCAGGTGACAAGGTTTGACCCTCACTTGTGTTGACAGTAGGAGGGAGTTGGTTAAGAGAGGGTATGTTACTCAAAATTTTTGACTATGAAGAGATTTATTCTCTAGCTGTAAGAAAACACAACTCAATAAGGGACAAAATAATTCAAGCTCAATAAAAATTTTTAAAAATCCTTTCACCTCTTAAGTAATAGTCTTTTGAAGTAAATGCATAAAGAGAACAGAGAGTAATTTGTATAGCTTTTCCAGATTTAGCATATATTTACATATATGCATGTATAGTAGATATATCTGTCTAATACATGTACACATAGATACCTGGAGACACAGATTAGACTTGCCTATGCTCTGCTAGACAGCTTAAAGCCCCACAGGTTTAGATTGTGTTGTAATAAAAATCCACACTATGGCTTTTTGTTATGCAATAAGTATCGTTTTGCTGGCTCTGATTTACTTGCCTTAAAACTCTCCAACAATTAGATGTTTTCTAAAATTTGAAATAAATACTATAGAAGGCCACCAATTATTATTTTTTTAAACAGAAGACATAATTTTCTCCTGAAAAAGAGTTTTTGCTAAAATGAATTTTATTCTAATGTTGATTTAATTTATGGAACTGATATTGAATTCCTTCTGTTCAAATTCATGGTTTAGTAATTGTCATGCAGAATTTAAGGCACTGAACTTGCTGACTGATATTAACACTTGTGGCATGGGATTGCTTTATATAATAAGTGCATACATTTATATACAATTATACATATATATGTATATATGTAATGTCTGAAACTAACAACATTAATTACACAACTTATTTTTTCTACTTAAATAGTCTGAAAAATCAGGATTTATGTTCAATATTATGAAATTATTTTTATAAGCACCCGACTTAAGGACTGCCAAAGAAAGTAATACTGGTTGAGAATAGGTAGAGATGTATGACTTCTCTCATTATTTCTAAAATATTGTATTTTAAGAAGTATTTGAAGAAGGATTTTTATCATTGGTAATTATTTTGTAGGATTGTTGGGGTCATGTTTTGAGTAATTTGTTTGTAATTGTGAGAGGATTGTTTATGCTGAAGAAATCCCTCCTAAGTAGCTAGCCTTCTTAGGGAGAGAATATATAGACCTTTAGTTTATTATATATTCTGAAAACATATTAACAGTTTCATCATATAGGGTAATGGATGTGAAAGTGTTTTATCAGTTGATATGCATTATATAAAATGTATGGACTAACCGGTGACAAATACTAACCAATACAGTCTATTGCTCATGAAACATAAAGTATGAGTATGCCTAGCAAGTTATGAGTTACACCCAAATTTCAAAATTTGTTTTCCATACTCTGTGTGAAAGAAATCTTTAGGGTCTAGAGCAACTTTTGTATTATGTACTGTGGTGGTTTGAATGAAAATGTCTCCATAGGCTCTGTTGTTTGAACACTTGGTCCCCAGTTGGTGACACTATTTGGGTAGATTTAGGAGGCATAGGCATGGTGGAGGAAGTATGTCACTGGGGTGAGCTCTGAGAGTTTAAAAATACCTGTGCTGTTCCTAGGTAATTTGCTTCTTCCTTGTGGCTTAAAATGTGAGTTCTCAGCTTGTTCTTTGAGCCACCATGCCTGCCTGCTGCTGTACCTTACTAGCATGATGGGGGTGGGCTCTCCTCCTTCTGGAGCCATAAAGCCATATGAGCACTTCTGTAAGTTGCCTTGCTCATGGTGTTTTATCACAGCAGAAAAAAAGAAACTAACACAAGCGTATAGGCTAGTAGTAGAGAAACTGACCAAATAAAGTTATTAAAGACAAAAGCCAAATCCTTGTGAGTCGGCTAACTTGTAGCTTGCTTCTTTTGTACAGACGGTCCATGCAGATTCTTGGCAATGGATGAATTAACTGTCTTAGTTACATGACCACATTTATTCCCCCTTTAACCAGCTGTGTCTCTGCAGTATGAAAACAGCTTTACTGGGGTTTTTGCCAGCAGACAGCAGCTATTATGATGAAAATGTGACTTTTTTACTGACATACATCTGTTTATCAATTCATGTCCAATATTTGAATTGTGTTCTCTCATTCTGCAGCTCATGTCCCCACGGTAACTTTATTCATTTATTCACAAAATCCTTTAAAATTAAACCACCCTACCAAGTTGTAGTTCATGATTAAGGAAATAGAATTGTTAGGGTCAAACAGATCTATCCTTGAATCTGAAATTCTATCATTTAATCACACACACACACACACACACACACACACACACACACACACACACACAC
>CAJQZJ010004687.1:831306-867548 GCA_907164525.1 Lophiomys imhausi | reverse complement strand
CCTGTAATCAATATTCCATCACCACCACTGCCTAGTTTCCTTTTTTTCAACCCAGGTTTGATATAGATAAATAAAATTACAAAAAAGAAAAATGAAAGAAGTTAGTTACGAAACTAACTGTACTAGCATTTAACCCACAGACTTCAGACTTGAAATTAGAACTTGCATATATCATGAATCTTTGAGGTCAAATTTAAAACCACAAGGTATTCATAACTAACTACTTTGCTTTTCTTTTTTTTCCTTTATTTTTTTATTTCTTCAAGTTACATCTCAATCGCAGTCCCAAATTTTTTTCAGTGTTAGGTGGGGATGGGGGCAGTTTCCCCCTAGTAAATAAAGCTGCCATTTGAATCAAGGTCTAGGAAGCAGCAGCAATAGTAATATTCTCATATCATCCCCAACCCCAGCTGAATGATTTTTGCATTGACCAGTGAGGAAAAGGCCAAATGTCCTGACATTTTTAGCAGTATCAGGAAAGTGGCTCGTGTGTCTTTCCAAGAGCACAGCTCCACAAGTGATAAACAGTCCTCTGGACCTCCCCCATGACAGGGAGCTTCCTGTATTACTGTTTTAGTCACAGCTACTATTGCTGCAATGAAACACCATGACCAGAAGCAAGCTGCGGAGGAAAGGGCTAACTTGATTTACCGCTCCACATCACTGGTCATCACCTAAGGAAGGAGAGGTACTCAAACACAGCAGGAACTTGGAGGCAGGAGCTGATGCAGCAGACATGGAGGGGTGTTGCTTACTGACTAGCTCCCCTGGCTTGCTCAGCCTGTTTTCTTATAGAACCCAGGACCACCAGCCCAGGGATCGCACCACCCACAATGGGCTCAGTCCTGCCCCATCAATCACTAATTAAGAAAATATCATCTAGGCTTGACTGTAGCCTGAACTTTTTTTTTTCCCTTTATTTTTTGTTTCTTCAAGTTACATCTCAATCGTAGTCCCCTCCCTATTTCCCCCTCCAGTTCCACCCTCCCACCCTCAACCCCCCCATCCTCTTCCCTTTTTTTTTTCTTTTAAGTTTAAGGTATATCTTATTTACCCCTACAGTTTCCCCTTTCGGTCCAACAAATGGCTCTTTCTCTTATAATAATAAATACAATACAGTACAACAGAGGTAATTAGACCACAGTTATGAGGGTTATATGGCTTAACGTACATTCCCAATGACCAGTCCATATGTATTTGGTACCTGACTTTAATATTCTACGATCTAAACATCTCCATGAGTTTAAAGTTCTATATCTGACTCAACATTCATACTAACTTGCAACACAATTTTAAAGTATCTTCTTAGATCTATAACACTCTCTTGACTCCTAAACAACTCAAAATTTAATTATGAGACTCTAGATATCTGTTCTTCAACCACCTCAGAGACCTGAGAGGGATAAATATATCTGATTTTATAGGAAGTACAGGGCCTGCAGCTTCCCAAACTAAGAAATGACATACCTGTGGCTGCCTGGACAGTTCCCATTTTCTCTCCATACATTACCACATCAATCTTCAGTCATTTGGCCCCGTTTCTCTGACAGACATTGATTGTAGAGCAGGGGTTATGAAGGACTTACCTACCCAGTCTTGGCAGAGGTAGGCTGTTGACTTACCTGCTTCCAGGTTTTGTCCTTTTTGGACAGCATTCTGTCTACAGTTGGGGCAAGAGGCTTTTCCTAGCAAGAGATAGGCTTGCGACTAATTCAGTCGTCTCCCACTAGAGATTCTTCAATGCTCATCTTCTACTTGGAGGAGAATAGGGGGTGCTGTCAGGAGTTGATATGTCTTGATATAAAAAATCTAAAGTTACGAAAACATTTTTGAATGCCATATTCTGCAGATCTCTTGAGGTTTTTGAAGAGGTCCTATCTATCTCTTATATTAGGGTAAGCAGAGGTTGCTTGTCTCTTGCCGGTTTATTTCTGATTAGCTTAGAAAGTAACTATAATAGGCTGTCATAGTACCTAACTGAATGACCGGCTTGCATAACCATTAGTTTGCATTTCTTAATTATCCTAAACAGTTTATGACAATTAGTAGTAAAAGGCCGAAACATCACATTTCATTTTTTTCTTTACCTCCTAACCCTTCCATCCCATTTCTCTGGGGTGGGGTGTCCTTATATAACAGTCCCTCATCTCAGTTGAGAGGTCGTATGAGGGCCAAGAGCCTCTTTATTCATTGGGGATCTACAAAGCAATACCATCAGTGAAAAGTGTCTCGTTGCCCGGGAGAGAGAACTACTAAACAAACAAACCAATAAGCATACAATAGATAAAAAGACTAAAATATTGAAAAAATATAACTAATATATAAAAATTAAATAAAGAATAAAAATTAAAAATAAGAAGTCTATGTCCAAGTTCCCTTTGGTGTGTTAGTTGTAGTATCGATACCTTCTACTATATAGCTAAAATCCTACTATAAGTGAATAGATGCCATATCTGTCCTTCTGAGTCTGGGTTAGTTCACTCAGGATGAGCTTTTCTAGTTCCATTCATTTGGCTGCAAATTGCTTAATTTCATTGTTCCTGATAGCTGAATAATATTCCATTGTATAGATGTACCACAGTTTTTTGACCCATTCTTTGGTTGAGGGACCTCTGGGTTGTTTCCAGTTTCTAGCTATTACAAATAAGGCTGCTATAAACATAGATGAGGAAACTTCCTTATGATTCCGTGAAGAGGCATTTGGGTGTATACCCAGAAGTGGTATGGCTGGGTCCTGAGGCAGAGCTATTCCAAGTTTTCTAAGATATCGCCAGACTGACCTCCATAGTGGTTGCACAAGCCTGCATTCCCACCAGCAATGGAGTAGGGTACCCCTTTCTCCACACCCTTGCCAGCATGTGCTGTCATTTGAGTTTTTGATCTTAGCCATTCTGACAGGTGTGAGATGGAATCTCAGAGTCCTCTTGAGTTGCATTTCTCTGATGATTAAGGATGTTGAGCATTTCTTCAAGTGTCTCTCAGCCATTAGGGATTCCTCCTTTGTGAATTCTCTATTTAGCTCTGTCCCCCATTTTTTGATTGGATTATTTGGTTTCTTGGCATTTAATTTCTTGAGTTCTTTGTAGATTTTGGATATTAGCCCTCTGTCGGGTGTGGGGTTGGTGAAGATTTTCTCCCAGTCTGTAGGCTGCCGTTTTGTTCGAATGACAGTGTCCTTTGCCTTATAGAAGCTTTTCAGTTTCATGAGGTCCCATTTATTGATTGTTCATCTCAAGTCCTGAGCTGTTGGTGTTCTGTTCAGGAAGTTGTCGCCTGTGCCAATTAGTTCGAGGGTTTCTCCCACTTTTTCTTCTAGTAGATTTAGTGTGACCGGCCTTATGTTAAGGTCTTTGATCCACTTGGACTTAAGTTTTGTACAAGGTGATAAGTATGGGTCTAACTTCATTCTTTTACAAATCGACATCCAGTTGGATCAGCAACATTTGTTGAAGATGCTGTCCTTCTTCCATTGTGCCGTTTTGGCTTCTTTGTCAAAAATTAGGTGGCCATAAGTGTGTGGGTCTATTTCTGGATCTTCAATTCGATTCCATTGATCTACTGGTCTGTTTCTATACCAATACCATGCTGTTTTTACAACTATTGCTCTGTAGTACAGCTTGAAGCTGGGATGGTAATACCTCCAGATGTTTTTTTTTATTGTACAGGATTGATTTAGCTATTCTGGGCTTTTTGTTCTTCCATATGAAATTGAGGCTAGCTCTTTCCAAGTCTATAAAAAATTGTGTTGGTATTTTGATAGGAATTGCATTGAATCTGTATATTGCTTTTGGTAGGATGGCCATTTTTATTATGTTGATCCTACCTATCCATGAGTATGGGAGATCTTTCCTTCTTCTAAAGGCCTCTTCCATTTCTTTCTTCAAGGGCTTAAAGTTCTTGTTGTACAGGTCCTTTACTTGCTTGGTTAGAGTTACCCCCAGGTATTTTATGTTGTTTGCGGCTATTGTAAAGGGTGTTGTTTCCCTTATTTCTTCCTCAGCCCATTTGTTTGTTGTATAAAGAAAGGCTTCTGATTTTTTTGAATTAATTTTGTATCCAGCCACTTTGCTGAAGGTGTTTATCAGCTGTAAGAGTTCTCTGGTGGAATTTCTGGGGTTGCTTATGTATACTATCATATCATCTGCAAATAGGGATAATTTGACTTCTTCGTTTCCGATGATTATCCCCTTGATGTTCTTTAGTTGTCTTATTGCTCTAGCAAGAACTTCAAGTACTATATTGAAGAGATATGGTGAAAGTGGACATCCTTGTCTTGTCCCTGAGTTTAGAGGAAATGCTTCAAGTTTCTCTCCATTTAATTTGATGTTGGCCACTGGCTTGCTGTATATTGCCTTTATTATTTCTAAGTATGGCCCTTGTTTGCCCGTTCTCTCCAGAACTTTTAGCATGAAGGGGTGTTGGATTTTGTCAAATGCTTTTTCTGCATCTGGCAAGATTATCATGTGGTTTTTTTCTTTTATCTTGTTTATATGGTGAATGACGTTGATAGACTTTCATATGTTGAACCATCCCTGCATCCCTGGGATGAAGCCTACTTGATCATGGTGTATGATACTTTTGATGTGTTCTTGAATTCGGTTTGCTAGTATTTTATTAAGTATTTTTGCATCTATGTTCATGAGGGAGATTGGTCTGAAGTTCTCTTTCTTTGTTGGGTCTTTGTGTGGTTTAGGAATCAGGGTGATTGTGGTCTCATAGAATGAGTTTGGCAATGTTCTTTCAGATTCTATTTTGTGAAAGAGTTTGAAAAGTATTGGTGTTAGCTCCTCTTTGAAGGTCCGGTAGAATTCTGTGCTAAAGCCATCTGGCCCTGGGCTTTTTTTGGTTGGGAGATTTTTAATGACTGTTTCTATTTCCTTATGGGTTTACTTTGCTTTTCTTGTTCTCCCTGGCTTAAGTAATTACATAAATATGATGAACAGCATTACATCCTGTGCAGTGTGCCATAATGCTCGCTAGTTAGAAAAATGGGTAGATCTTCTTAATCTATAATTGTTTCCTATTTTGTGACCCATGCACCCCATAAATAAATGTAAAAATTGGCTTTAAGTTGGGATTTAGTAGTTAAACAAGTGTAGAAAGTAAAATTAAATTCTACTTCAAAAAAAAAAAACCAGTTGCAATTTCTCTCCAATTTCTTTCCAAGGTTAGAGAGGTGTTCATATTTAAATATTTTCAAACAACAGAGATTTAAAAAGCCCTGTAGCCTTGTGGTCTGCAAATTAAGATTGATCTTGTATTTGAGAACTTTCTTTCATTTAGAACAGTAATAATAGTTTATCTCTCCTAGCATAAATGCTTGCATTTTCCATCCATGGCTTTCTGCTTCTCAAATTTTTGATTGACACGTTGATTTAGCTAAAATAAGTTAAAGTTGCCTTGAAAAATATTCAGTATTTCTTCTTTCAACACTAACTAAAATTTGAAGATGAAAAATTAGGAGAACAGGGTAACACCAGGTTTCCTCTCAGAGTCCTGATTATAACGGATAGCATTTCTCGTCAAAAGACAAGGCTAACTCCATTTCCTATTTTAATATTCCTTATAAGTTATTTCTCTATATGGTTGGTTTCCAGAAAGATGTGAACAATAAGGTTCCTTTGGTTATAAATGTAACCAGAACTGCTGAATTAAATGTTTTGGTTCAGAGAGTCTTTTGCTTGAACATCTCCATGTTGTCAATTTTTTATATCAAATGAAGTCACTCATTTTGTGGACTGGTTGTGCTCTGTTGAGAGGAGTTGCATAGGGGGCTGTTAGTACATTTGTTACACAGCAGGCACAATGGTAGGGCTAGAGAATTTTTTAAAAGCATGGGAGGGAGGGAAAGAAAAAGAGGCCTCTGTTGCCCACTCTGTCACTCTGATGAACCTGAAAGCCTATCACACATATTTTTATAAGGACACCTTGAATAGAGGGTGGTGAGAACATGGAAAGAGTGTTGGTTAAGTCTGACTTCCTAATGTGTAATAATATCCAATAAGAAGTGGAATCATTGCTTGGTGCACACGTCCACATACTTACATGGACGTGGACATTTCTGACATAAAAGGCTGCATCCTCTTTCAATAATATCTATCAGTTCTAGCTCTAAATCAGCCAAACAATAAACTTGAAGTTTAACTGTAACAGCTAGAATCTTCCAATCCCTTTGAATCCTCCCATTACCTACTGGATTTAATCTACCCTGTAGTTGAGCATTGGGAAACTCATTGGGCATCAAATTGTGGACTCAGCCTTCACTCCTCACCACTACCACTTGCAAACATTTTTACTTTTGTGTAGTAACTGAATCAAAAAATCATCTTGGAGTCTCAAAGACAGTCCCTTTGAACATACTGTTGCTGAGTGAATTTAATCTATTGCTTACTGTGCCAGCTTTCAGGATAATTTGACTTTTTAAACTCTCATCTGGTTCTGCAGAAAGCTAATGATTGATCCAGCTCTTCTCTCATTCCATAAAAGCCTGAGTGGCCACAGAGATATGTGATACAAAATAGATAGGCAAAATCATTTTTAAAACTAGACAAAGCTCAGTGTTAGTAAAAATAGAATGTTATATTGAAAGGAAAAAAAAAGAAAGGCATGCATATCAAAAGTAAGAAGGAAACTGGAAGAACACAGTAATTACTGTGTGAACTTTGTCTAAGAGATGTGAACAAATGCCTCTTCACCCCAGAAAAGGACCAATGACAGACCAAAGGATGCTTCCATCCAACTCCAGTTTGGTTTACTTCCAGAAACATGGATGGCCCATGAAACACCTGTAAAACATCCCATCCTGACATTGGTAAAAAGCTCTCAGAAGCCACAGATATGAACTCACCTGAGTAGAAGGTGGCCTTCCACTTCCTGAATACTTCAGAACTTCCTGAAACCAGGAACAACAGAGGCAAAATTACATACAGCTGGGAGAAGAGGTCAGGAGAGCGGAGGGGCTGGAATCTCAGATGAGAGGTTAACACACATTTCAGTCCTTTCATGAGGGACCATCTAAGGCCTGGCCTTGTCAAGGTCTTGTAGAGGAGATTACAGTGGCTCAAATTAAGATGGTAGCATCCGTGCTATGCTGCAAAGACTGTATTACACAACAGAGACTGATAAATGTGTCCTGCCTACGTTGTCCCGAGTGTTGTTGCCCATAGCACCCCTATATTTCTGAGCTCCCAAATCTTAACAAATATCATTACCTGCATGGCTGACTCTACTCAGCCTCTAATCCTAGATCTTTGTGCCATCTCCTAAAACATATACTTTAATTACTTTCTTGAAATATTCAGTCAAGATGGTCATACGCCCCTAAGCATCCAAAAAAAAAAAATCACCTGCTTAGGTTTTTTGTCAGTAATGAATAGTTCAAATTAGAATCTAAGGTTGACGTTTGACCCTTCCTACTCCCCTTTCTTCCCAAATTCAGTATGCTATAAGTATTTCAGAGTTTTACCTCCAAATGTTTTCTTTAAAACTCCACCAATTTTCTCTTATTATCACTGCCACCACCTAATCATGACTTTCAGATTCTCTCCTTTAAACCATCAAATATCTTACATATTTACCAATTGCTGTTTCTATTCTGGTTCTATCCTATTCCTCTTATAGTACATGTCCCTTGAACTCTCACTAATCATGCAAAGGAATGACTGTTGCCTCCTCTTCAACATATCTCTGTTGCCCTTCATCAAATCTTTCCTCCGTTTCCCTCTACATGGTCCAGTACCTGTCTACCTCTCCCTGCTTTCTCATACCACCTTTTTTTCTGAACTATACCAGATAAACAAGCCCTGGATTTCTTAAACAGATCATGCTTTCCCCTCACTCTTCCGCATATTCCAGTCTTTCCTTAGCAAAGCATGCTTCTATTTTCTGCCTGTTATTATCTTGACTTGCCCTTGATGTCAGATCTGAGCAGAAGTTACCTCATCTTGCCTGCTATAATTTAGTCTAGTTACTTCAGTGACAGGCAGGACCTTGGTAAGTCCCTTCAGTACACATACCAAAGCCACACGGAATTAAAATGATGACACTAGGTAGAGAAAAGAAGTTGCTATCTTGAGACCTGATATAAACTCCAAGTCTGGCCTCTTGGTTTATGTAGTAGTGAGTTTCTCATCACTGTTACACAATGCCTGAGATATTTACTTTAAAACCAGTAAAGATGTAGTTTGGCTCATGATTTCAGAGGTTTATTTTTTTTTCCATTGTTGTTTCACCCCTGTAGTGAGGAATTGCATAATGACAGGAACATATGGCCCATAAAGCGGCTTATATGAAGAAACTAGAAAGCAAAGAGAAGACAAAAGAGATTTAATTCCCCACATCCCCTTCAAGGGAATCTCTTAATGATCTGACTTCTCCAACCACATCCTATTTCTCAAAGTTCCAACATAACATGCTGTGGACAGGGACCAAGCCATAGACACATAGGCCCCTGAGAGACTTTTCAGATTCAAACTCTAGCACTTTGCCCTGGAGGACTAAATTAGAAATGTTCATCTCACTTATGAGAACAAGTGTGAGGACCAAGGAAGAGTAGGCTATCGAAGATTAGTACCAGAAACCTGACGAGCATATACATATACATACACATATACATATATATAATATCGTACAATGGCATATATATAATAAAATATATAATATATAATTATACATCATATATACAAAAATTATATATTTATATGTATAATAAATAAAATTAAACAATAAACCATACATTGTTTTATATATTTAATATATATTTATAAAATAATATATAATGATGTATGATATATTATTGTGCATATATATATCATTTGCTTTCTCTTTCAGACCTATTTTTATTTTTATTTATGAATGTGTGTTTGGGGAAGATTGACCACAGAGATCAGAAGAAAGCATTGAGGTTTTTGGAGCTACAGTTACAGGTGGTTATGAGCTGCATAATATGGGTGCTGGGAACCAAATTCAGGCTCTCTGGAAGAGCAAGAAGCACACTCAACCACTAAGCCATTTTTCTAGCCTCTTCTTTCATTTTTAAAATTTGGTGTTTGTATATGTGAGAGCATGTATAAGCATGTGTGTGACCATGGTATATGCATGTGGTATATACACATATAGGGGACACATGTACCTTTATGCACATGCAAAGGCCAGAGGAAGATACTATTTCTTTTTCTCTACCACTGATCTTATTCCTTTGAGATAGGGTCTCTCATTGTGGATGTAGGTGACTAGCAAGCTTCATGGATTCTCTTGTCTCCAACCCCTTTACTTGGGGTATATAGACACATGAGCAACCACATACAGTTTTATTAGTTTTTACATGGGTGCTAAGATCTGAATTCAAGCACACATGCTTGAACAGGAAGCACTGTTGCCCACTGAGCCAACTTTCTAACCCTAGCAAGCATTATCTTTTGTGTATCTTACACCAATGCCAAACATCATTTTTCTAAAAAGCATTTCAACTGTCCACATCAGACTTCTCAGGACATTACACTAGAGAGAAACAGCTAGTAAGTAGAGCTAACAGTAGCAAACCGATTTGTTATTCCTCATTTGTATGCCTCTCTCAATAGGAATACTTAATTATAATGCTCTATTACATATTTTTTCCTCAGTCAAAAAGTTACATGAAAGATGGAGAGTTTGCTTCAAATGATAATCTCTCAGTCATAACCTTAGACTGTCCTTCAGTAAGTCCCCACTGTGAAGTGGTCTACTTGCTGATTCTTGGTGATCTATTGAAAGGGCCAAGCCTATTAATTCCAGAATCCATTAAAAGAACCAGTAGATATGTGCTTTCTACAATGAACCAATCATTTTCTAAATTAGATGCCTTAATGTGAAATTGTTACTAGAGTACCAAAGAAAAGATGGTGCCATGAGGTATAGATATGCACCAATTTGTCATGATTTTAGGCATGATCTGTTTCCAGGATCAGGTACATTTTCCAGGGAAACATAGATTTTTCTTGAGGGTATTTTGTATATGACCATTTTTCTGTGGAATAAGTTATACACACATCTAATATACACAGGCATCCCTCACATCTCCAGACACTTACAAATGAATGCAAACATGTTCAAGGACACATTTATGGAATCAGCAGAGCCAGTGCTTGGGGAGTTTGATATTCTGCTCATTATGTCTAGTTTTGCTGTGGTGTCTGGGAAATATTTGTTTACTGAGTACAAAATGCCTCATGTTTCAGGGTATCAATCCAAGAAACATAAACATAGTCAAGTTCCAACAGATACACATTAGTAAACAGAGTTATTTGTGTATAAGAAAGGACAGTTTTAGATCTTAATAACTAATCATGTTGACTTCAACAGCACAGTCAAGATGTGTTTTAAATGTTCTCGAGAGAGATGATTTTCCCTGTGGCTTGCACAGTGAGAAGAAGGTTTATTTTCTACTTAGACCTTACTGTTCTCATTAATGTTACCTCAAGGGTACAGGTCAGTCTTCATGGTACACTTACCCAGTTCTGGGCACTGGTCTGGAACATTCATCTGTTCACATAACCACTCTACTGCTCTGTCAGTTTGATAGTGTAAACATAACAAAATACAACAGACTGGGTGACAGAAGGAACAACGTTAATTTATTCATAGTTCCAAATACTAGAAGCCTATGCTCAGGGTATCATTGTTTTTGACTTCTCTTGAGCCCCCACCCCCGGCTGGTGCATCCCCATCCATTGTTGTATCTTCATCTGGTCTGTCCTTTATGTATAAACACCTGGGTGTCTCGTGTCCTCCAATTCTCTCTTCTTTTAAAGAGAAAAGTAAGGTTACATTAGAGCCTATCGTGTCCCATTTCATCTTAGTGTCTACCCTAAAGTCAAATCTCAACATTTGAGGATGAGGCAGTACAATTTTTAGTGGGTTAGTTTGAGATTCTTCCTCATGGAAGAATTTATGTGGCAATCTAAAGTTGATATTTGGATGTTGAGCCTGATAGGGAGAGAAATCCAGGCTGAGGAAAGAAAAGTATATGCCACCAATGTTTTGGTGGAATTCAAGCCTGTGCCATGAAATAGGATCAGCTAGCCCACATGGAATACTGGGTCAGTCATAGAGTATAATGCTAAGTCCTGAGGCTCTCCACCATTGGAAAATTTGGGAAAACTAAGCCAGCAAAGGAGAATCTGGATAAGAAGACTAACACCAGGAAGGAAAGTCATCCAGGGGGACAAGTGCAAAGTCGAGCTAGAAAGGAGCTCACACCTGTTCCATGTTCTGTCTAAAGCTGGAGCTAAAAAACATGTCCACTGGGTTTGGCATGTTTACATGACTACATGGTAGTCAGTGATGGCAGCTGGGAACCTAAGGGTCTGAATGCATTGGGATTTTGCTCTCTTAAATAGACCATTCATTGCTCTTCTTATTTTCTTGTCCTTTTCCCAGTTTTATTATCATATGTTATACTTATGCATGATAATAGATTTAGTTGTATTTTCACTCATGTATGTGCTTTATTTTGGTCATATCAATCCACCATTATCCTCTTGTCTTAGTCCTACACTGCTGGCCTCTTTCCTCTTCCCAGCTAGTCTCCCTTTTATTTTATGTCTTTCTTCTTTCTTTTTGAGAGTAGATGCCCCAGTGAGCCTTATTAAGTTTGTTTAGAGGGACATGAATGAATAGTTGTTTATATAAATATGGGCATCTTACTTTGACTACACCACAGAAAAACAGTCTGCCTCTAGACCCTCAAGAGACATATGGCCTCTGGAGCCCTACCCTATAGATACTATTAGTTGCCTAGAAATCTTCCTTCAGCTTAGGGTAGTAGCCAATTAAATTAACATGTCAAATATGCATTTGTTAATAAAATCTTTTGGGGGAAGTACTCATGGTACAGAATCCTTCTTAGGCATTTTTATAACAGTGCTACCAGCAGTGACCTTTAAAGTCCTGTCCTCTTTAGATCACCTAGGGTATCCCAGGAGAAAAGATTTGTCCCCTTCCTTCAGCCTGTATAAAACTCCTCTTTGCACACACATTGAGGGGATAGGGTGGAGTCATCCTTTCAACTATTTGTCTTCATAAGGCAGGAACCATGGCTCAGCCTTACGCTTCTCTAAGAAGCTCTGACAAGGTGCTTTGCTCAAATGTTGGGTGAGTTGAATCATGTGCAAATGATGAAAGCTTTGTTGAGTTGACATCAGGCCTGTGCTTTAACAAAGACATGAACACAAACAAAACAGAGTCTAAGAAAATGCTCCGTTCCCTTGCAATATCATTTAGCCTGTAACCAATTGCACAAATTCCCCAAGAAGACTCTGGCCTTCTGATTTGCTTCTTCGGTTTCTCTCCTTATTCCTTTCTTCTCTGTTGTTCAAATCAAAGCGCTGTTTTTTGTTGGAGCCATTTCCAATTTGAGCCTTAAAACCAACATGGATCCATTTCACAGATACTCCCGTTTGTGCACAAAAGAAGGAAAAGATATTGGCTCAACTTCTACGGTTTGTTCTCCAAAGCAGAGACAGAATCTTTTAGCATAGCCCTTGACTCATGCCAGGTGTACCAAGTCCGTCAAAGTGAAGGACACACATTTGCAGGTGCAGTGCAAATGTTCAGGGGAGCAGGATGCTATCAGTTGGAAGGATGCTGGCTGCTGGAGCCTTTGCTAAAGGATGTGTATGTGTTCAACCTAGAGAATGCAAAGGCTTTTCATGCACAGATAATGATGAGGGCACCCCAAAACCTGAACAGTTGAAGTGTCTTTGGCATCAGCAGGGGATCTCCAATGTTGTCTCTGCTAGGTTGTTGATCTGATGGTTATGACTCTAAGCCCTTCAACTGCATTGCAATAAATAACAGAGATTCCTTCAGCATGCAGAAGTTTCTGTTTGAGAAAATAAGGTTGCTTTACTAAAATCATGTAAAGATGCATAGCTAAGGGATGTATTTCATGTGGCCATGCAGAAGATGGCAAGATCAGCACACCCAGAAAGGATAAATGGCAGACATTGAAGGTCATGTTAAGGAATTAGATATGACCCCAGAGGGTAAGATGTCCACAAGAGGACGCAGGCAGGGTAAGATTTTCTGTGGCCTCAAATCCCGTGAAGTTCACAGATCCAAAATCAACCAACTTGGAATGTTTGAAAAAGGCCTATATCACAAGAACTGTGCACATAAGGAGATATTTGTGTCAAGAGAAGAGCGTGTAAACACAGACCCAATGCTCAAAGACAGGGGTTCAAACAGAGAGATTTGTACAGGGAATGCCAGAACTAAGTAGAGAGTTAGGCAACCACTGAAACACACACACACACACACACACACACACACACACACACACACATACACTAACACTAGTGAGAACACATTACACTGTAGAAATACCAAGACACACTCCCAGATAGTCTCCAAGATACATAGGTTGACAGATATGTGACCCATGTCTGTAGGAGTACAGGATAGACAGAGTAGAAATGCAGAGAATAACTCTCAATATACACTCTGGGGAGGAGTGGAAAGAAAGAAACCCCAGGGAGAGAGGAAGTAGTAGCTGGGGTTAAGTGGTGAGCTAGCCCACTTCAGGAAAGTGCACTTTGGAAAAGGTGTGCTCACAGCCCCTGCTTCTCTCATAGGTAAGCATTCTGCTATGCTGAGTGTGATCTTGGTGCTTAAAAATTTTGTCACTCATATTATCACCTCTTCCCCCTTAAACTCAAAACAAGACCCTTGCCAGTGCTGAGCTGTATAACCAATATTTTGTTCCAAAGAAGGACCAGGGAGACATTTCAGCATTGTTAAGGAGTAATCCAGAGTTCACAATTCATTTAAAGACACTTTGTGGGGCAGCTAAACTGTGATTTCAAGCCTTCTAGCTGACTTCAGGATCTGTTCCTCTACAGGAGGGAATATGCTGAAATGGTTACATCTAGATGTTGAGAAGGAGCATGACATAAAAATGCAACATGGTGACACCAGAAACAAGCCAAAGAAAGGCCATACCTCTATGGGAGAAAAACACCTGACACCCCAGTCTGACAGAGAAGGGGTCACAAGGAAAGGTCAAGACTCTACACAGCCTCATGGCAGACTGGAGTACGGAATCCCAACATGTCCTTGAGGGCCCTAAGGCTTGTCTGGAAGGTGGATTTAGTGATGAGACAGCATCCTGAACATTATACCCGTTGAGTTTGATCTGCAGTGTGGGTGTTCTATGGAGAGTCTGTCAGGCTGATTCAGAAAGGGACATTATAGGTTCCATTGTATGGAGTGTAGATTTGGGAGGTAGTTAGGGCCAAGGAAGGGGACACTTAGACGCTTCATGTAACTCCCCATGTTGCTGTCACCACTGTTTACAAGTATGTGTATCCATTGTAGACTGTGCAATCCTGAGGGGCATTGAGAATTCAGCAGAGGGATGGTGGCTTTCAGTGTTAGGATCAGACATGGTTCCAAACTTACATAGAATAAAAAAAAAAAAAAGATTTTTGTCTAGTGCCTATGAGATCTGTCCCAGAAAAAATAACACCCATTTCTCTTGTGGGAACCGAAGTGAACTCAGTGGAATTCACAGCATAGGAATAAGAGACCTAAGCCAGCTGTTTCTCATTCCAGTGGAGGGCGGTGGGGTCTGCAGGAGGAAAGCAGTGGACACGTGGATAATGAGGCTGTGCTCTGCCCAGAGAGAAGTACCACCTTGAGTTCAAAGGCCTGGTGTGAAAGGCAAACAGGTGACAATTTCACCGGACAGTCATGCAGCAAAGGCTTCTGTTGGGAGGCACGGGGCGGGGTGGGGGGGTGTTGCTAGAGTGGAGATCTCAAGGCTAGACTAAACTGGATGTTTTGATGAACAGAGGAATGTCAGAGTGACACATATGAGTGAGGTGAGGGAATGCATGATGTCAGGATGGATAAGAGGCCATTTTGTAAAGCCCCTGGAATGGTAAATTCTTCCCTTGTGTGTGACCGAAACAATGCTATCTTTTTCATTGATGAGCATCAGATACTAATATGTGTGTTTTATACTGTGCATCTCCTTTGCAAAGAAGCTTGTTTCTGTTGCTTCACGGGATGTTTAAAGCATCCATGGCAAGAGGAAAGAGAGAAGGAAGGGGAAAGACTATCCCCTCCTTCATTTCTCAGGGAGGACACTCAAGCCCAGAGAGGCCAGGAGGAAAGGCTAGTCTTTGTGCCTTTATCTTCTTTTTCACTCTTCAAAAGTGTCCCTATAATTTCATTCTTCTCAGATCCCTAGCTCCAGAGCTCAGGTGCCTCATTTCTTAATTACACATTGTTGTTGTGATTTGGGAGGAGGGTAGCTATTTGTTTAATTCCAAGTCATACCCGACATTCCCCCTCAGCAATGTTTACTAATTAAATATGAGGCTGGAAAAAGGTGAGAGGTGTTAAACAATTGCCTATGTATTGAATATGGTGTTCATATGTAAACACAGCCTGCAGATCACAGGCTTTGAAATCTATGTGTACTTAATTAGCCAAACACGAGGTGCAGGTTGACATAAATAGATACTCCTCAATAAACAGTAACATGTGACAGCATTAGCAAGAAGTGAGGTAGCTGAGAAGAAATTAATCACTAACACATCTGGGTGTGTGTATGTGTTTCTTCTTATAATTAGTTACCTTTTCCAGGGTATTAAGTGATTCATTTAGATTCCAAACCTGTGTATCCATGGTAACTATTTTTTTGTTTCCTTTGTGCCAAAGTCTTGTAGTAACTAAAAAAATAAAGAAATCCATATATTGTTGACTTGGTTGCTTGGTGGACATTAAGGGAACAGCAATTATTGAACAAAAATTTGGCCAGGCTGTGAATGAAGGCAGTTCAATCAAGTGTGCCTCCTGCTCATACAGTCCTAAGGTGGGTCAGAAATGCTGATGGTGGAATTAAAGGTTAACAGGTACAAATGTCTGGGAAGAAAAAGATGACTTCTACCTGAAAGGACTAGCGGTTCCTTACAGGGGGTGTAACAACTGCCTAGCATTAGCAAGGCCCTGGGTTGTGGATCGCATCTTACACATTTATTCATTTGAGTATGAGAAGCTCAAATTCAAGATATAGGTGAATTCCATGCCATAGAACCACCATTGTGATCCTTTCTACATACGTGCTCATATCTGTCCTAACACACACATGTGACCGTGTTCTCATCTGCCCTAGCATACACATGTGTATGAGCTCCCATCTGTCCTAACACACACATGTGTAGTCACTGATAAAAGAATTTTATTTAGGCTATATGATGAATTTTCAAAATTCTATGATCCTATGATAGAAAAAAAAAAAGAAGAATCCGGCTAGAAAGTAGACATAACATATAAAGGATATCTCAAGGAAGAGGGTAAAAGACTAAAGTAAGAACATGAAAAAATATTTGGCACCAGTAGTGCTTTGGAAAACATAAATTAGGACCATAGTGATTTTTCAGTACATATATTAAAACAGATAAAATTCAGAAGCCACACTATTGGATGCTGCTGGGGAGGAAAGAAAACAAACATCTCTGGTAGAAACAGAAAATGCAACAGCCAGTCTGGAAAATTGTTTGGCAGTTGCTTAAAAGCCAAATATAAATTGCTTGTATTACTCAACCATCCTCCCTTACTTCTGAGAGCTTATCATAGAGAAGTGAACAGACAACATCACACAAAAATCTGACTGCCAGTGTTTGTTGTAGTTTACGTTTGAAAACTACAACCAACCTAGATGTCTTTCCATACTTGGATAGGCAAAGAACATCCACACCACAAAATACTATTTAGTGATCAAGAAGAAACAACTGTGCTTGCAACAGCCTGGATTGAGCTCGAGGGCAATACTGTTGAATGAAAGCAGGTGATTTCAAATAGTCAAATAGCACATAATTCTTTGTATATAGGATTTTCAAACTCACAAAATGATTGAGAAGGAGGATAGACATATGAAGCTAGAAAGGAATGGGAGCAGTGGGGAAATGTATCTAGAAATGGCACATGGTGGTTCTGTCACAGTGGGTTGCTCTATATCATGAGTATGAGCTTACTGTAGCCATATCAATCAATGCAGGAGATGAAGGTACACAGGGCTAACAGTGCACCTGCCACACAGATGTCTCTGTCATGTCTTTGATGTTGTACCCTGGCTAGATACAATTTTTCCTACTACAACTGCTTAGTAGTTGCAGAGATTAGATGAAGGATATACAAAATTAACTCAAAAATCAGAAGCCCTTCTTTATACAAAAAAATAAATGGGCTGAGAAAGAAATTAGGGAAACAACACCCTTCACAATAGCCACAACCAATATAAAATACCTGGGGGTAACTCTAACCAAGCAAGTGAAAGTCTCGTATGAAAAGAACTTCAAGTCCTTGAAGACAGAAATTGAAGAGGACATCCGAAGATGGAAAGATCTCCCATGCTCATGGATAGGTAGGATCAACATAATAAAAATGCCCATCCTGCCAAAAGCAAAACACAAATTCAATGCAATTCCTATCAAAATACCAACACAATTTTTATAGACCTGGAAAAAGCAATTCTCAACTTCATATGTAATAACAAAAAAAAAACCCAGAATAGCTAAAAACAATCCTGTACAATAAAAAAAAAAAAAAATCTGGATGTATCACCATCCCAGAATTCAAGCTGTACTACAGAACAATAGTAATAAAAACAGCATGGTACCGGTATAGAAACAGACCAGTGGATCAATGGAATCAAATTGAAGACCCAGAAATGAACCCACACACCTATGGTCATTTAATTTTTGACAAAGAAGCTAAAAATGTACAATGGAAAAGGACATCATCTTCAACAAATGGTGCTGGTCTAACTGGATGTCCACATGTGAAAGAATGAAATTTGACCCATACTTATCACCTTGTGCAAACTTTAAGTCCAAATGGATCAAAGACCTTAACATAAGGTCTGACACACTAAATCTAATAGAAGAGAAAGTGGGGAAAAGCCTTCAACTCATTGACACAGGTGACAACGTCCTGAACAGAACACCAACACCTCAGGCTCTAAGACCAACAATCAATAAATGGGACCTCATGAAACTGAAAAGCTTCTGTAAGGCAAAAGACACTGTCATTCAAACAAAACATCAGCCTACAGGTTGGGAAAAGGTCTTCACCAACCCTACATCTGACATAGGCTAATTTCCAAAATTTACAAAGAACTTAAGAAATTAAATGCCAGGAAACCAAATAATCCAATTAAAAATTGGGGAACAGAGCTAAACAGAAAATTCACAAAGGAGGAATTCCTAATGGCTGAGAGACACTTGAAGAAATGCTTAGCATCCTTAATCATCAGAGAAATGCTACTCAAGATGACTCTGAGATTCCATCTCACACCTGTCAGAATGGCTAAGATCAAAAACTCAAATGGCAGCACATGCTAGGGAGGTTGTGCAGAAAGGGGAACACTCCTCCATTGCTGGTGGGAGTGCAAGCTTGTACAACCACTATGGAAATCAGTCTGGTAATAACTTAGAAAACTTGGAACAGCTCTACCTCAAGACCCAGCCATACCACTCCTGGACATATATCCAAAAGATTCCTCACCAAGCCACAAGGACATCTCCTCATTTATGTTCCTAACAGATTTATTTGTAATACCTAGAAACTGGAAACAACCAAGATTTCCCTCAACCGACAAATGGGAAAAAAAAAAAAACCCCATGGTACATCTATACAATGGAATACTACTCAGTCATCAGAAACAATGAAATCATTCAATTTGCCGCCAAATGGATGGAACTAGAGAAGCTCATCCTGAGTGAACTAACCCAGACTCAGAAGAATGCACATGGCATCTATTCACTTATAATCGGATTTTAGCCATATAGTACAGGATAACTACACTACAACCAATGCACCAAAGGGAACCAGAACATAGACTTTGTTACCTGTCAGTGAGACACTTTGCCCTAGTGGTGCTGCCTTGTAGGCCCACAATGTATGAGGAGTCTCTTGGCCCTTATATGACTGCTGAAATGGGGCAGGGTGTTGAAAAAGAATAGCTAATGAAACTATTTAACCAGTATTTATGTTATCTTTGATTTCCCTCCTTTTGTCTAATAAAAATGATAAAGGGTACATACATAATGTTTAGCCTATTTGTATCAGGCAATCCTGAAGAAGAAAAAAAATCATCTATTTATCTTGGTGTGTCTAAAGTTCTGAACCTAAATAATTTCTATCATATATCTTCAGCCCCATCAAAGACATAAGAAGGGATAAAGTTATTATTTGAGTGAAAAGGAAGCATAGAAGAGGAGCTTTCAAAAAGAAATAATGACAGTTTGCTGCCCAGATAGTCCCAAATACCTCTTGATATCATTGGAGCATCATCTACAGCCTTCTGGCCAAGCATATCTCACAGACATAATTGTGTAGCAGGAAATAAGGATTTTCCCATTCTGTCTCTGCAGAATCAGGGTACCAACTTACCTGCATTTAACCTCTGGTCCATCTTTGGACTGTATATAATCTGTTGAGAGAGCAGGGACATTTTTGTCCAGTAGGAATTATCTCCTGATGGGAGATTTCTTTTTGATGCTCATTGTTTTCTTCGAAGTCAAATGGGAGCTGTCAGGAACTGACTGTCTTAAAGTCAAACAATTGTTAAAATAACAATATCCTTAAATGCCATTTTCTGTACATGTCTGAGGGTTTTGAAGCCATCTATTGATTTATAAATCTATCTATCTATCATTGAACAAGAAAACTGTAAAATTCTATCAAAATTAATCTTATTTTTTATCAATATAAAAAATTCTATACCAATGTATCAAAAGATAACCTTATTTTAAGAACAACAACAGTTTTAAGTTTCAGAGACGATTTAATAATCTATCCTATATCTTACCATTTTATATTATATACATATATTCCCCTTCTTTTTCTTTTTAAGTCCTTTTTCCCTATATAAGTGAGAAAGAAGGATAAAGAAAAGGAAAAAATAGAAAAGTCCTTGAGTCTAACCTCCTATATCTTGTTTAATAAGATCATTTAAGAATTTGTAACCAGTCTCCCTAAACAACATCTATAACATATCAAATGACGAAAAACTTCACCCACCCCACCTTTTGGGAATGGGCCGCTGATCTCTTAAAATTGCTTTCTGCTGAATTGGGATGTAGAAAACCTGTTTGGGGGCCCAAATAAAATGGAAAAATGATTAAGCAAATTAATTGTAACATTTGTTGTCCAGTCTATATGTGCTCAGCAATTTGAATGTCCTCAGCAGTTTGTAGCTCATTGAACTTTGGGTGGGAAAGTTTAGGGCTTTATTGAAGTCCTGGCTGGTACAGTCTATGAGCTGGACCATCTGGGCTTGTCTTGTCTTCTTTGGTGTTTGGTCCCTTTGCTCTGAAAATATATAATTTCTCATAATTAACATATCTCTATTTTTTCTTTTGAGAGAGGATTTTTCTGTATATCCTTGTCTTGGATTTACTTTGTAGACCAGGCTGACCTTGATGAAGGTCAGAGATCCACCTGTCTTTGTCTCCCAAATGGTGGGATTAAACGCATGTACCATCATACCCAACATATATCCCCTAGAGTCTAATATCTCTCTTGAAACCAGTTTTCTAGTGGGTCTCCCCATCTAAGGAAACTGGCTTGTGACCCCTTTTTCTTTATATCTTTAAAAATCTCTTATATTTTAACATTGTTAAATGACAAAAATATCCTTTTTACCTACTGATATAGGAAAATCAAAGACATCTAAACAAAAATCAAGCAAAGAAACAAGAACTTCCAAAAGCCTTTTTCTAATTGTCATTCCATGTTGTAATTAAAGTTCTGTTTATTATTCCTGAAATCTAGCTTTGACTATATACCTTTGGTGGGCCTTTCCCAGATACTCTTGATAAGTACCTAGATTTTAAGCACTTGGATTTCCCACTGACATCTTTTGTATCAAGTAGGGCCTCCTTCCTTCCCCCATTGTTACTGTCAGCAGCTTAGCATTCCATCTGTAAGCTCTCTCCCCTACAGATATCCTTAAGCCTATCATAGTCAAATCTTTCTCAAAAAGTATACATAGAATCACAGTTGTCAGTGTAAAAATCAGCTGTATGTTAACAGAAACAACTCAATTGGAATCCAAGCATACTGAGACATTATGAATTTCTCCATTTTTAATGTAGGCTGTTAATTTCCTTCTCAAACTCTGTTTAGAAGGCTTCTGGTTATTTAGCATATAAAGAGAGCTAAGCTTCCCACCTTTGGTGTAAGGCAGTAACTTTTGTTAAAGGAGCTTTTGGGTTTGGCTCCCTGCTCTTTGGCTAGGAAACTATCTCTCACCCAGCCCTTCTCAGGCTGTAAGCATGGATTCTAATGCCCCATTTTAGGCACCATATGTTGAAAAAAATAGCTAATGAAACTATTTAAGCAGTATTTGTATTATCTTTAATTTTTTGGCAGTGTAAATCCTTAACCTACCACTATAAATGAATACACACAGACACCATGTGGATCTTAACAAGCCTAGGCCTGGGCTGTAAAATCCTAGCCCATCTAAACTAGCTTGTAATCCTATTACCCAAATATAAACCCATATATACATACATCCCTTTGGACTATTATTCTCCACGCTAAGCCAATGTTCCAGGCTACGTGGAAGGATTTTCTTTAATCTACCCCATGGCGTGTTCTCCTTGTTTGCTCCTGGCTTCTTCTCCAGCCTTTTTCTTCCCAAGATGCTCTCCATTTCTCTCTCTAAAGGTCCTAGTCCCACCTGTCTCTGGCTTTGCCCAATCTCTAGGCCTCAGCATTTATTTAACCAATCAGAGTCAAAGTAAATAACATACAGCAAACAGGACCAATCAACATTTAGAATGCTTAACACCACCCCATCAGCGGGGGACTGATATGTAGGGACACTCTACTCTGGAGGAGTGGGTTGGAAGGGATAGGGAGTAGATGGTGGGAGGGCAGGACTAGAAGAGGTGGAAAGTGCACTCTGATGGAGATGTAACCTGAATATTTATTTAATAAATAAACATAAATGCCTTGAAAAAAAAGTTTTTTCTATATTTTATTTTGACTTTCCATTAAATTCACAATAATGTCAAAAGAAAACACTAGAAAGTCCTAGCATATAGTGCTAGAAAAAAGCCAGCACTTTGACAATGTTTACTATATGCTAGGACTTTGCTAAGAATTTATTTTTAATTCTAAGGGGGATGATGGAAGGAGTTCTTTAAAACAATATTGTGACAACTTTTGCAAAAGGAAACTAAGGCTTGGAGAATTCCAGTCATCTTGCTCCTGTCAGTGATATTGTAGAGTGGATACAGATTCAGGCAGGTAATGTAGCTCCAGACTTATAGTTCTCAGCTCTTTTCTCTTCTTCAGCATCCCTGCAGCTTTGAGAGATATGGACATGCTGTTGAGCCAAGACCTCTGAGTGACTAGGGATTTGTATTGGGATATAGACACCTTTCCGTGGTTGAGCTGGATGCTTCCTGTCACCCTCGTGCTGGTCTTAGTACTAGAGAGAAAATTGCATAAAGTCTGTATCACCTCTAGACAAGGTAGCTCTATCCCATGATGCAGTGATACTGAGGGGTTCATTAACATTAGCTGAGAAGGACCTGGGTTTTTTGCTACTGTTAGGAGTCAATGGTGCTAGTAGAAGAAGTTTCACTTTCTTTGTACTCTATGCAGAAAAGGGGCTGAGGATAAAGGGGTTGTTCGTGTTCTTCTTTCTTTATCCCTTCAGTATCTTCCTCTACTTTCTATGCCAGAGCATTTGAGGTTGGAGGCATCTCATTGTCAGCTGTCCATCCAGTTTGCCTCTTCCCTCTGTTCAAGTATGTGGAAAATGCCTGGTGCCCACTGCCTTCTTCTTTAGGCTCTGAGTCAAAGCCTTTCCACTTTCTGATTTCTACCTGCCTTTTGTCAGGGCTTCTTTTGTGTGGACTGAAATCTCAACAAGCTTCATGCTTGCTAAGCATGTGCACTCAGTGCACAAGCTTTGTTAGCCTTCTTACTAGTATAATGAGCAGCATATTCATTCTCAAAATAGGGGTTCAGCATTCTGACTGAAACCAGTTGAGTGATCTCTCAGCTTGAACAAGCTAGATGGAATCATGGTAGAAAGTTGCTTTTGTGGGAATGAGGCAGGGAATGGACAACCTGAGATGGTTGTGAACACTACCTTTTTCATGGAGACTATCTCATAGAATGTGGAGAACATTAAGAACAAGCTCTTGTTCTGCATGGCAAATATTATTTCTTTGACCATTCCAGTTCTTGGTTGAACCTGTGGCAGTCTGATAATTCCTGACCAGATATGTTACAAATTGTTAAAATGAGATCTGATCTTAAACTGGTTTGGAAACATCAAAGAGAACAAAAATGTAGGAGAGGGAGAGGACATGTATGACAAAGAGCTCTTGAAAAATGGACTTGAGGGGGATATCTATCTAAGAACCTATAAATGTGAAGGAAACATAACGATGTCCAGGATGAGAGGCTCAGTGTGGATTCACAGACAGCTATGATGAAAATGGAGGTCAGAGACCAGATAGGATGAAGGAGAGGAATATGATCAGGCCTTTCAGTAGGGAAGCTATAGGCACTGTGTCAAGGGCCTTCAGCTTTCCCAGGACAGTGGTGTCATTAGACACTGAGATCCTCTTGGGTTACAATCTACTTGGGTGACAATTCAGACACTCAGAGACATTCAGAGAAGGCTTGTGTGATGAACTTCCATGTTCATCATGATCCCATGCTGGAATAATGACTACATATATGCCGAAAGAGGCGGGAAGAAAGAAGAAATGGAGAGAAAAAAAGACAGAGAAGAAAGGATGGAAGGAAGGAAAGAAAGAAAGAAAGAAAGAAAGAAAGAAAGAAAGAAAGAAAAGAGAGAAAGAGGAAACAAAGAGAGAAAAAAAGGAAGGAAAGAAGGAAGAAAGAGAAAAGTAAATGGAGATGTAATTTCAGATAAGGACATGTAGTTACTAAATTAAAATTGGAGTTTATTTATATGAAGGAATTAAGAAACCATCATTCTGATGGAACATTTTGACAGTGACTTGGACATATGTTATATGTTGGCCATCTTACCTGTATTAGGCATTCATTTATTGTGCCAGGAGCAATATTAAGAGATCTCCATGTAGGTGATCTCAGAAGCCATTGTGAGAAGGTCCTTCATTATCTGTATTTTATAGGTTTTGGAGCCAAAACTTAGAGATGTTCACTTGCTTTTCTGGACTTGGGCTGGAAATAAACATGGCCATGAGGATTCCATGCAGCTCATCTCAGAACTCCACAACCTACAGCCTGCTTCCTTACAGGAGAAATTCCAGCTCTCTGTGTTCAGCCTCTCTTCCCCTCCCTGTGGGATGAAAGTAAAGCATTTCATGCTATGCTCTGTGGAAGGACAAGAACTCCTTTGAGCCAGGCTGTGTGTGTATGCAATCCCACATTGGTTTCCAGGAGAGTAATTCTACATTTATAAATTAGTCTGCAATAGAGTAATTTCATTTAAACATTATGAACTCCTTAAAATAAAGTTGAAAATTGACTTTAGTGAATTTTTAGAGATTCTCTTTTAAGACATTCAGAGGTTTGTGTGAAGGTTGAATATCACTAACAAAAGTTGCTTTAGGAGTTATTGTAAGTGATCTATTAGTGACAAGAGCAATGGAAGTCACAAATACAAACTGCTCACAAGTACTGGCTTGAAAAGTTTGTGATACTAACACATTCCATTCTCACAGAAGCCCCATGAGATAGGTTCTTCTGCCAAATGAGGAACTTGAAACTCCCAGATGTTGAATAACAGTCTGTTTAAGCTGCAGAACCAGGAATTAAGCTTAGGCTGTTGAGTACCAGAACCCATGTACTGTCACCTCTTGATCTCGAACTAGGGAGCTGAATATTTCATGTCACCTTGGGAACTGACTCTCCATGAACCACATGAAGAATATTTGCCACCTGTAGGACCTGTCATTCTTATTCGAGCCTCACCTGTGATACTCCCTGAGTAGACCTGTTACAGTGAAAGATATAATATTATTTAGAAGGAAAACCCAATTCACAAATTTTATATCCTTGGGTCTGACATAGCTGTTTTGCATAACTAATTTTTTAAGCAAAGCTAATTGTTGATTGATCATCTTAATGAATGAAGCCAACACTGATAGTTGGTATAGCAGTGTCCTAAGCAATGCTAAGAATATGTGGCTACTTTGTCACATGTGAAATATATAGCCTTTGGATGGTCATCATTACCAAATATTAATGTGGAAGGTTAAAAATCATGTAGAACAGTGGTCTCAACCTGTGAGTCACATGACCCTTTGGGGCATTGAAAAACCTTTTAGCAGGAGTCTCCTAAGACCATCAGAAAATACATATATTTACTTTACAGTTCATAACAGTTGAAAAATTACAGTTATAAAGTAGCAACGAAAATAATTTTATGGTTAGGGGTCACCATAACATAAGGAACTGTATTAAAGGGTTGCAGCGTTAGGAAGGTTGAGAAACACTGATGTAGAAGAATCATTAATTCTACACCCTACATAAGCTTCTGCATAGTGTACTCTGACACAGGCCATCAGAGTGTTGTTCCTACTTAGAGTTCCTAAGAGATCTTTACCCCTGTAATTCTATAGTACTGTAATACTATGGTAAGATTTCTGATAAATTAGACTCTCTGCCTATATTCAACAGCAGTTGACATTTTTGAAAGGAGGCTTTTGACTAGCCAGTATGATGCTGTGTCTTCCTTCCATTAATGGCTAGTCTATTTTAAGTGGTGGCACCAAAGAGAACAAGTGTTCCAACGCCAACCTGAAAACTTGAATCAACACACACACCATACCCTAGTCATTGAAATCATGCAGAAAGGGAACACCATCAGTTCCTCATATTGTCCAGTTTCCTAACAGTGCCTGGGCAATCACTTTGCCACACTTGACAACATGTTTATAATAAGATAAATGAGGGTTTGTTCCTGGGCCTTGCCTACTGCCTTGTTTCCTTTTTTATTGTTATTACCTTGGCAGTATTCATTATTTGTGCCTCAGAGCTACCACATAGGGAGCCACAAATCTCTCTTGCTTCCAGCGTGGGAGCTGGCCCAGATGATATGCTCCCCTCTGAATGCTCCTGTTGCCATCCTTCTAGCCCCAAACCAAGCTCTCATTTAGGAAGTCCTTATAAGAATGGGGATCATTGGTCTAATCCCAGTCATTCATTTTGTCTTGGGCTACCAAACTAATGCTTGTATGTTTTGGGAACATGGTTGAGAATGTATGTTTTCAGTGTTTTGCATAATGACTATTTTGAAAAGATTCTCACTCATGAAAATAATGTGTACTTTGCTTACTTTTAAGTAAGCTTTATTATGTAGACTCTAGGTATGCAACATGGATTGCATTGGGTACACATACATAGCTAAACATTTTCTATAGTGAAGAAATTAACTTGCATATTAGTTTACATAGTTATGCATGTTTGTGTTTGTTTTGTGGCAAAGATATTAAAATCTCATCACTTAGCAGGAATCCTATATCTGATAAAGTTGACCTTTGATATCTGCAAATACTACATGAGTTCAGTTAAGCAGGGATTAAAAATATTCCTTGAAGGTGTATTTCATGGTTGCTGTTGCTGTTGTTTCATTTTGTTTGTTTTGTGTGTGTGCCGATACATATATATAGATAGATAGATATAGATTAAGAATATGAAATTGGGGAGTCCTCAACTCTTTATATATATATATATATATATATATATATATATATATATATATATATAACATATATGGACTGAGAAAGAAATTAGGAAACCAGCACCCTTCACAATAGCTACAAACAATATAAAATACCTGGGGGGTAACTCTATCCAAGCAAGTGAAAGACCTGTATGACAAGAAATTCAAGTCCTTGAAGAAAGAAATTGAAGAGGACATCAGAAGATGGAAAGATCTCCCATGCTCACAGATAGGTAGAATCAACATAATAAAAATGGCCATCCTACCAAAAGCAAAATACAAATTCAATGCAATTCCTATGAAAATACCAACACAAATCTTTACAGACCTGAAAAAACAATTCCCAACTTCATATAGAATAACAACAACAACAAAAAACAAAATAGCTAAATCAATCCTTTACAACCAAAAACCATCTAGAGGTATCACCATCCCATATTTCAAGCTATACTACAGAGCAATAATAATAAAAACAGCATGGTACTGGTATAGAAACAGACCAGTGGATCAATGGAATCGAATTGAAGACCCAGAAATGAACTCACACACCTATGGTCACTTAATATTTGACAAAGAAGCCAAAACCATACAATGGAAAAAGGACAGCATCTTCAAGAAATGGTTCTGGTCTAATTGGATGTCAACATGTAAAAGAATGCAAATAAATCCATACTTTTCACCTTGCACAAAATTTAAGTCCAAGTAGATTAAAGACCTTAACATAAAGCCCGACACACTAAATCTACAGAAGAGAAAATGGGGAAAAGCCTTGAACTCATTGGCACAGGAGACAACTTCCTGAACAGAACACCAATAGCTCAGGCTCTAAGACCAACAATAAATGGGACCTCATGAAACTAAAAATCTTCTGTAAGGCAAAGGACACTGTCATTTGAACAAAATGGCAACTTACAGATTGGGAAAAATCTTTACCAACCCCACATCTCACAGAGGGCTATAATATCCATAATTTACAAAGAACTCAAGAAATTAAATGCCAAGAAACCAGATAATCCAATCAAAAAATGGGGAACAGAGCTAAACCAAGAATTCACAAAGGAGGAATCTCTCTCTTTTTTTTATTACTTCAGGTTACATCTCCATCATAGTGTCCTCTTTCCCCCTGACCCAGTCCTGCCCTCCCACCCTCTACCCCCAATCCCTTCCATCACACTCCTCTGGAATGGAGTGCAAAGGAGGAATATCTAATGGCAGTGGGACACTTGAAGAAATGCTCAACATCCTTAATCATCAGAGAAATGCAACTCAAGATGACTCTGAAATTCCATCTCACTCCTGTCAGAATGGCTAAGATCAAAAACTCAAAAGACAGCACATGCTGTTGAGGTTATGGAGAAGGGGAACACTCTTCCATTGCTGGTGGAAGTGTAAACTTGTACAACCACTATGGAAATCAGTCTGGTAATATCTTAGAAATCTTGGAATAGCTCTTCCTCAAGACCAAGCCATACCACTCCTGGACATATATCCAAAAGATTCCTCAACAAGCCACAAGGACATCTCCTCACGTATGTTCATAGCAGCTATATTTGCAATAGCTAGAAACTGGAAACAACCCAGATGTCCCTCAACCGACAAATGGATGAAAAAAAATTGGTACATTTACACTATGGAATACTACTCAGCTATCAGAATCAAGGAAATCATGCAATGTGCAGCCAAATGGATGTTACTAGTAAAGCTCATCGTGAGTGAGCTAACCCAGGCTCAGAAAGATGGACATGACATCTACTCACTTATCATTGGATTTTAGCCATATATTACAGGATAACTATCCTACAACTAACACCCCAAAAGGAACAGGAACATAGACTTTCTTACTTGTTAGTGTGACACTTTGCCCTAGTGGAGCTGCCATGCAGCCCCCCAGTGCAAGAGGAAGCTCTTAGCCTTCATATGACTGCTGAACTGGGCGGTCAGCTGATATGTAGGGACACCCCACTCCAGCTGAGTAGGATAGGAAGGAGAGGGGGAAGAGGGTGGGACCGAGAGGGGTAGAAAGAGGGCACTGTGATGGAGATGTAACTTGAAGGAATAAATAAACAATTTAAAAAAAGAATGTAAAGTTGGATGGGTAGAGAGCATGAAGCTGGATCTGGGAAGAGGTATGGAGGGCAAAGAATATGACTAAACACATTGTATGAAAACAATTTGATTAAAAAACAAAATGGATAAGATTGGGAAACAAGTAAAAACAAACCACAAAAGCATGGATAGAGACTTCATTCTTCTCATTATACTCTAAATAACATTGTATGACAACTATGTATACAATGTTTACAATTAGGTTTTTTATTTATTTTTTATTTCTTCAAGTTACATCTCAATCACAATCCCCTCCATACTCCCCCCTCCAGTCCCACCCTTCCACCCTCCTCCCCCTCAACCCCCCCATCCTCTACCTTTTTTTTTTTTAGTTTAAGGTATATCTTTTTCCCCCCAACAGCTCCCCCTTTCAGTCCAATGAATGGTTCTTTCTCTTATAACAATAAATACAATACAAAACAACATAAATAAATAGGCCACAATTGTGAGAGTTATATGGCTTAGCATACATTCCCAATGTCCAGTCCATATGTATTTGGCCCCTGACTTTAACATTCTACTATCTAACCATCTCCATGAGTTTAAAGTTCTATAGATTTGAGCATTCCCAGATTAAGATGCCCTGCAGTGCTGTGGTAACAGTCCCCTGTAGATACACCTTAGCTCTGCAGACATTCTTATCCTCCTAGTCCACTCCTTTGAGTCCTCTGTTCCACCTCTATTTACCTCGGCCTCCTCATCCACAATCTGATGATCTATTGGTTTATTCTCTATCTCTATAGTTTTAGTTGTTTTACTAACAATCCGAAGCATGAGTGAGACCATGGAAGATTCAGTTTTCTTTTTATCCTTGCTTTCTATTGTTTGGCTTATGTGCCTTGGGCTCATCTACAGTGTTGTGGCAAATGCCTTCTTTTACTAAGTGAGTGATTTTCTACTGAATATGTGCATTATAAGCCACAGTTCTGTAATGAACCACAGGTATGGCTAGCTTTATAAGGTGGTGGTTTCTAAGGTCATATAATCTTGTGACACATCAGGTAGACCTCCGCCAGATACTGTAACTTTGCTTAACAGCTTAATAGGTTGAAATTTATTCCATCCTAGAAAAGAATGTCATTTTTAAGTTTTTCACTGTGGAATAATCATCTGATTCCTTGAGTTACAAGGAAAATAGAACCATCTAAATGATGGGTCAGCCTAATTCTAGCAGTCTGTCCACTTGCCCTCTTGGATACCTTGTCCCTAGCTTTATGCTTTCTAACACAATAATTTTAGAAAGTGTAAGAGATTACATACCAAGAAAAAAATGGAATATGTGGGGGGAAAATCTAGTAGAGAAATACAATCACATTTGCATCACATCAAGTTCTATTTATGCTGGGTGTTTTATTTTGTGGAAATCATGTGTGAAAGTGGACATATTGAAATGATGAAAACCTTAAATTCCTAGCATATTAGGGAAGATAATCTTCATTGGAAAGCTTTTGCAGTTATAGTCAAAGAAAGCATGGGTGAATTATAGCATGTCATCATGGCAGTTACACAGTTTCCCTTAGGAATTCAAACCACATGCTCCGTTTACTGGGGTAAATATTGCTGCAGCCTGCATATATGACTTGTAGGTGTGGAGGTATTTACATGTACTAAAGATACGTGACTTCCGATGAAGGACAATGAGGACTTCCTGATGACATTTATATAGCTTGTGCCACCCCACCAGTAAAACAGTCTGAAAATTCACAGTGACAGCTGTCACTTAGCATTTTTTGTCATGGCTCTGCTGAGGCTGAGAACCTGCTTCTTGTCACACCATCAAGAGTCTTTGTTCCTTGATCTCTCCTGGCCTCTCTATTTCTCATCTATTAAATAGCTGAGTCCTGGCTGCTGGCCAAGGAGAAAATATATTATTGTGTTCCAGTTATTTTTTAAAGGTACCTTCTTTTAAGGGTATAATTTGTACCCTGGCAGTGGTGGCACACTGGCCTTTAATCCCAGCACTTGGGAGACAGAGGCAGGAGGATCTCCAAGTTTTGGTCTCTAGAATGAGTTTCAGGACATCCAGGGTTACCCAGAGAGACACTGTCTCAAAAAACAAATCAGAAAAAGAAATAAAAAAAATAACATACTTAAAGTACATAAACCTTTTGAAATGGTGATAGTGTTAGATTCTGTTAAGTAAGTTTACTTTTGGAAAAACCCCACATTGAATGTAGTGTGTCATGTCATCAATATGAAGCTCAGCTTAGAATTTTGACTAAATTAAGTTACTTCTGGTGACTTTAAAATTCTTTTCAGATTTATTCAATTTTATGTGAATGTCTACATGTATGTACTACATGAATGCCTGGGACTCACAGAATCAGTAGAATTCATCAGACCTCAGGAACTGAATTTATAGTTAGCTGTGAGCCACTTTTGGATGCTGGGAACCAAACCTGGGTCATCTGCAAGGGCAACAAGTTCCCTTAAACATTGAGCGAGTTCAATAGTTTCATGATTGGTTTTGTTAACATATATTTGAAATTTAATTGTGTGTGCCCATGTGTGTGAGTGCATGTACTACAACACACAGATAAAAGTTGAGAACAACTCCTGGGAGGCAGTTGTCTCCTTCCACCATGTGAGTCCCAGGGATTGACCTCAGGCATTCAAGCTTGCCAGCAAGCTCCTTTACCCACTGTGCCATCTTGCTGTCCTGCCATGTGTCTAATACCAAAGTCATTTATTCTGATACCTTTTCCACAAGAATCCATTTGACTGCATCTTGATATCCCTTAAATGTTTGGTTCTATTGCCTGGTCTTTTAGTTAGTAAGAGAGGAAATTTTCTCAGTCTTGACCTTCGTGACTGGCCTTTCTTTGTATCTCATCACTTTAATTTAAACCAAATTTTAGAGGTAAAATCTATAGTAGGGATGCACCTGACTAGAGAGGTAATTAGGAAATGCCACCACCATAATTACTAAGTTACTGTCTCTGGAGAGACGTGAAAGCTTGTCCTGTCTCTTTACCGGGACAAGTTATTAATCCCCTTAAAAATTTTTTTCCCTTTGGACTAGAAGTATTTCATAAATTTCTGCATGATAAAATACTCCTAAAGGGAGACTTAAGCCATAATGCACAGATTATGGAAATGATGCTCATTAAGTAGAGGGCGAGATTTCTAGAAAGCCACAGTGTTGCTTTGCAACATGTAACCCCCATTAAAGGCTTCATCTAAATGTTTATTCATTGAGCAGTAAACGTTTATTATTATACATTTTATTGAAACATAAATTAAAGAATGGTAATTATGTGTAGGGTAAACAGTAAAGCAGTGTGAATTTGGCAGAAAATAAGTAAGACAAGGAAAAATGTCATCCTTACTTCATTTGCATATAATTCCTGTACAATATCTTCAACAGGAAGATAGTGGAGGGACTGGCTCTGTTGGTTAATGTTTCAATATAGCATGCAAATGAAATGTGTGTATTTTTGGTATTCTGTCTATCAAAGACTGAGTTAATCTATAAATATCAGAGGCATTTTTTTTTTTTTTTGGTGTTCTTAAAGGGAGCCATGGCGGCTATTAGTAAATCAGTGCTGAGCAATGAGTAGATCTCCTTTCAACAGTGACTATAGGGTGAGCTCTTGCTCCAGACATAGAGAATGTGTAAGGACATATGAAAACACATTTTTAGAGAAAACCATTACAGTGGCATTTTGGCTGGTGGGAAGATGTTCTTTGGTGTGGAGGACATGTGCATTGTCTTCACAATGACCTTCTGTAGGCCATATCCGTGTATGACAAGGGACTCTCAAGAAGAGGGAAAAGACATGAATGGCCAAAAAGCTCAATAGAGATATATTTTTTATAAAAGCTGAGAAATCAAGAGTCCTGTGGTGAACCTTACTTAACCATTTCTCCATCCATCCAATCACTTAGCTATTTGTGTATTCATCCATATTTCCTTCCATCATCTATCAGTCTTCCCATTTATTTATCCCTCAATTGATCTATCTCATAATGTATTATCCCATTCCAATAATACTTAATAAATATGTTCTTTAACTTAGGAACATGGAGTGGGAAAGGGAAAAAATCAGGAGAAAACCACAGTGCAGAATATCCCAGGATTCCAAAATGATGGAAGATAAACACTGTAGTTCTTATACTGTATAGTTAAAGCTATCATCTACATTTATAGGAAACATCAGAGGAGCACTGGATAGTCTAAAATCTGCACATTGAATGAAACATTGAAATGGCTCTTGAAAGACTAGGGCAAGAGGAAAGAAGGGATGAGAAAGGCATTTCACAGGAAAGGAAGAACACTTTTAATTTTAATTACCCATACCCAAAACCATCAGAAGTACAGTGATTACAATGTCAAGTGATCAAGTAATGTTCTCTGGATTCCTGTAAGTCACCCTCCTAACGGTGACACTAAGACTTGGACTCTCCACAAAAACAAACAGATCACATTCTACTGAGCTGAACAGGAAGACTCTTTCTCTAAAATAGTTTACCCAGATTCCATGTTTGTTTTCACATGAGCATAACCCAATAGAGTAGGAAATGGCCTCATCTCAGGTCCCTGCATATTAGACTATGTCTAATTTATGTCTTTTTTGAACTTGTCTATCTCTTTATGGGCAATGATTGTAAATGTGCTCTCTTCTTGCCAATTAGTTTTAAGAACTTATTGCTGTTATGCCACTGAAACTCACCTGGGAGCCAAAGGAGGCAACAAAGTACTTATACACACAGATCTCACATGTGCTGTAAGCTCCTCCCATGGGCCTCTCCTGGAAAGAGTTTAATGTCTCCAGGTAGTTTGAAGAAAGAGAATTTGGAAGTTCTACCAGTCTGGGGTTATCTGGACTAGGAAGCCACTCTGACTTTGGAATTGAGCAGACCACTCATCTCAGTTCTGTGGGTTTCCATTTCCTCTTCTGTCAACAGTAGTGATTCTCCTGATGATATGCCACAGAACTTCATGAGACATAATTGAGATCTCAGTTCTTGGCCTATAGTACTTGGCACATGGTAAGAACTTATTGAGTAGCAGGTGTAACTATTGCTTTCTGTCATGGAAATAAAGAATACTTGGCTTTAGAAATGTCTAGCGTGCTTGAGGTTTCCACTTAAAACTAGAGGGGACCTGTTTTATTCTAAAATGTTTCTTTTCTCCCTCAAAGCTGTGTTAGGAACACTGGAGGTCTAATCATATCATTAGAGCTAAAAAGTTAGTGGCCTAACTTTTAGCTCTTTGAGCTTTTAGTGTTCTTTGAGGACTTCATAAGGACCTTCTTTCTTCTCTTCTTTCTTGATTTCCTCACTAGAATCAGACAAGAATGCGCAAGTCAGCAGAAATAAGATTCCCTAGCATGAAATACACGCCTTGGTGAGGGACTATAGAAATTGCCATGCAAACTAGAATGTTGTACAATGAAAGGGGCTGATGTTTGTAACATCACTTATAACTGATGGCCGAATTTTGGGCTGTTCACATGAGCTACAGTGTGCTTCACAGATGTTCTAGGTAATGTGGCATCACACACCAATGATGTGACAAACTGAGTATTAACATCTCATGATCCTGCTTAGAACCTCAGCTTTGCCACTTTATCAGCTTGATAACCTTGTGCAATGCGCTAAATCTTCTATATTTCATTTCCCAGTCAAAGACGCACAGAGAGAGAGAGAGAGAGAGAGAGAGAATGCTAAAAGAAGACATATACACAGAGAGGTCTAAGAACAATTCCCAAGTCATAGTTGTGTGAATATATGTTCATATAATGTATGCATATATGACTAAGCATAGTTATTGGTATACAGTATTCTCACATCAATAATAACTAATAAAAGTAAAAATAACATTGAAGTGGTGGATAGATGGATGGTATGATATTACTATGCATGTGTATATAAAGGTTCGCCTTATGAAAGAAAATATCAACTATACATATCTCTATAGAGAAGAAAAGAAACAGATTTGGTGAACTCACTTAACAGCTTGGGCAATAACCCCATCTTTCCAGATGTAAAACCTGTCTCGTTCACATCATGCTTTTGACAGGCTCAAAGTAATAAGTGATGCGTTCCTTACCTTTTTATTATACTTACCGTATACTTGCCCTCTATTATAAAAGTAACGCTTCTTAAAGGTATTGTTTGTAGTAATATTTAAAAATGAAATGTCAAGTTTTGACCTCTCGCTACCAACCGACATAAACTGTTTAGGATAATTAAGAAACGGAAACCAATAGTCATGAAAACATGTCATTTTGTTAGTTACTATGACAGTCTATCACAGTTATTTTCTAAGCTACTCAGAAATCAAGTTGCTAAGAGACAAGCAATATTTGCTTATCTAAATATAAGAGATAGATAGGGCATCTTCAAAAACCTCAAGAGATCTGCAGAATATGGCATTCAAAGATGTTTTCTTAACTTAAGATTTTTTGATATCGAGACATGTCAGCTCCTGACAGCACCCCCTATATTACTCCAAGTAGAAGATGAGCATCGAAGAATCTCCAGTGGGAGATGATTAAATTGGTGGTAAGCCATTCTCTTGGCAAGAAAAACCACTTGCTTCAACTGTAGACAGACTTCTGTCCAAAAAGGACAAAACTTGGAAGCAGATAAGTCAACAGCCTAGCTCTGCCAAGACAGGGTAGGTAAGTCCTTCATAATTCCTGCTCTACAACCAATGTCTGTCAGAGAAATGGGGCCAAATGGCTGAAGATTGATGCTGTAATGTATGGAGAGAAAATGGGAACTGTCCAGGCAGCCACTGGTATGTCATTTTTTAGTTTTGGAAGCTGCAGGCCCTGCACTTCCTATATAATCAGATATATTCATCCCTCTCAGGTCTCTGAGGTGGTTGAAGAATAGATACCTAGAGTCTCATAGTTAAATTTTGAGTTGTTTAGGAATCAAGAGGGTGTTCTGGATCTAAGAAGATATTTTTAAAATTATGAGGCAAGTTAGTATGAAAGCTGAGTTAGATATAGAACTTTAAACTCATGGAGATGGTTAGATAGTAGAATGTTAAAGTCAGGTGCCAAATACATATGGACTGGACATTGGGAATGTATGCTAAGCCATATAACTCTTATAATCGTGGCCTATTTATTTCTGTGGTTTTGTATTGTATTTATAGTTATAATAAAAAGAACCATTATTTGGACTGAAAGGGAGAGCTGTTGGGGGGAAAAATAAATACCTTAAACTAAAAAAAAAAAAAAAAAAAAAAAAGGGAAGAGGATGGTGGGGCTGAGGGGGAGGAGGGTGGAAGGGTGGGACTGGAGGGGGGAGTAGGGAGGGGATTGTGATTGAGATGTAACTTGAAGAAATAAAAAATAAATTATTAAAAAAACAAACAAACAAACAAACAAACAAAAATAAAAGAAAAGGAGACTGGACCTTTGCATTCCTTACCTTTTTATTA
>CAJQZJ010004687.1:773551-821908 GCA_907164525.1 Lophiomys imhausi | reverse complement strand
CACACACACACACACACACACACACACACACACACACACACACACACGCAATTTAATTTTTAAATTTTTTCAAAAGATTAAATTCAAAGAGTTAATATGTATGCTGGTAAAGAACAAGACGACAAGAGCTGTATGACATTTTTTTCCTGGGAGGACTCTACTACTTTCTGTAAAGCTGGAGCCTTGACCTCTCGGAGCATTGGTTTTTCTTTCTGTTAAATGGCGAACACTTCAGAAAGGAATTGTGGGAGGACTAAATAAATGCTATCTAGTACTAATGTAAGTATCAGTTCTTATAGTCAATAAGAATAAATGAGAACCGTCTGTATTACAGTTGTGTAATTATTATTCAAAACCAGTATTCTTGAGTTGGCCCATACTACTGCCACCTTTCACTAATTCACTGGTTACTTATGCAGTTCTCTGTTGGCCAATTCTTATCTCTTGTCAGTTTCAGAGGCACAACAGCCATCTCTTAAGACATCCTGTCATTTCAAAGCACTGGCTAACTACAACCCAGACTGACAGTGACGAATAATTCCACAGAGCCTGTAATGTACTATGGCATTTCCCTCAAACTCCCGTACACCACCAAGTTGTTCCCTCTTGGTTTATGCTTCTTTATTCTCAGCAGATTTCAGATGGAGTTTCTGAAAGTGAACATCATCTTCCTCTGAAAATAATCCAGCAGGAACCAGTGGAGAGTAATTGGCCTCTAGGAAGGCATCACTGTCAAGACAAAAAATAGAAGGAGGATTAAACACATTTTTCTTTTCTTTTATATTTTCAGCATGTACATGTCCACATTCTTCCCAGGAAGGCAGGAGACTTCCGCAGGAATGACAACATCTATGATGAGGTGAGTCTGTCCTTATTATTTGACCACAAGGCCTGTCAGTGTGATGGAGTCAACCCAGTTAACCAGATGTCACCCAGACCCATGATCTTAAATGACATTCTACCCAGTAGAACTTGGGAAGTGGTAGAAGAAGCTAACAAGCTAAGAGTGACCATTGGGGGAACCTAAAATAAATGAATTATAATGGCTTTTTAAAGCTTAATGAAATCCAATAGCAAACAAAGTGTCCTTATGATTTCTGCTCTGTCATGTTTACCAAGACACTTAATATCTCTGTGAAGACATGATCATGAATCTCCACAGACAATGCAAAGTGTTACCAGTAGAAATCAAGCAGAGTGACATATGATTCTTTGATACAAACATGCTAACTTCGGGAGCTGGGGAAATGGCTCAGTGGATCAGGTCCTTGCACTGTAAACATGGGAACCTGAGCTTGGCTCCTCAACACTCCTATAAAAATTTAGGAATGGCAGTATATATATATATATATATATATATATATATATATGTATGTATGTATGTATGTATGCAACCCCAGTACTAGGAACAGAATGGCTATGAAGAAGATGGACATATCCCTAAAGCAAGCTCCTTGGCCATCCATTCTAGCCAAATCAGTAAGCTCCAGGGTCAATGAGACTCTGTCTTTAAAACAAAGAGTGACAGAATGTGATGGAGAGAGATACTCAATTCTAACCTCTGACCTATGTTCATATATATGCGGGCACACTAACATAGTCACACCATAAACCATATACATATATACACCACAAACATACAAAAACATGTTGCCTTTGCTCTTAGCACATTTAGACTCAACTTGTCTCTCCAAAGAGCATATACTCAAAGTTGAACCTTGTGTTCTCCTCAACAGAAAGGTTGATTTAAATAACATGTCTGTGACTTGAATCTCTTGAACATTTTAGAATTTGGATGATTTCTACAGCTTTCCATCAAAAGATACAAATGTCAAGTCAATACTAGGTGAAGTATCAAGGGCTTTGCAATCTGCTCTAGGGTCTTGTCCACAGGAGAACCTTCCAGTGTCCACTTGTGCTGTGAGGGGCACAGCCTATGATAGAGTAGGTTAGAAGAAAAGGTAAAGTCATTTTAGTTTACATATAGACTATAGCCAAAGAGAGGAAAATATATTCCACACATAGGAGATCTGGCCATGGTGCAGGTGCCCTGGAGGGCTTGTTTTAAAAGCACTTTGGTTGTAACAAGGAAACGTGCTTAGTTTGATTAGCAATGTCTGCTTGGGCATCAAATAGGACAAGTAGATATTAGTCATGTATTTGATACTCTTCTTCTGGCCCTTTGGAAACAATCTCCATTTTTATTTTCAATTTTGGTTGTTTCTTGTGTGTCTTTGCCACCAAAACCTATGTGAAGTTCTTCAATTTGTCCCCAGGGGTCACATGAACTGTACATCTCTGTGTACATTCACTGGGTTTTTCTTATTAACTAGACACTAAAATGGCTATTCAAACACTGAAAATAAAGAATAGGAGGTTAGCATTTAATAAGGAAATTCTTTGATGTCTGTTCTGGGACTTGATGGTCTTGTGATGTGTTTTCCAACACTGTAATGAACTTGTGTAAGGCGAACACCATGTAGCCACTAGTGCTGGCTTGTGACCTAGTGGCTGAAATTCTTTATTTCTCAGGGATTCCTTTGTGTCTAGAGATTTTTTAGGTAGTTGGCAAAGGCACATGGGAATCAAATATTACATGTATCAATACCCTCCCAGGTATTTATGATGCAGATCTAGATGTAGGAGCAAGTTTTGTCCATAACCTGGGCTTCCCAATGCCTCAGAACACTAATGTGAACTCAGTTTCAGCATATGCGGAATGCAGGTTGGTGATTGGTAATGGCTTAGTCTATGTGGGAAGAAAATCAGAGTTATAGGATCATTATATAGAGAGATATTTTTAAAAACACAAGTACAAAGCTTATTAACGTAAACCAAGGTTAATAAAATGTTACCAAGTACAGGTTATTTTCATGAATATATTACCACATGATTTATATACAAATGAATGCCACTGGAGTGGTATTAGAAGTGCTTGCAGACACTGCTTTCTTAGGCTCATCAGTTATCTTGATTCTTGTTTATGCTCCAAATGTGCTAGCGGCAGAAGCTGTGTGGGGACATCTCAGCTCCATGCAAGACACAATGGCTGACATAGCACCTGGCCTTTCTCTTTTGCCCTTTTTGTGCTCTGGTAGCATCTCTAGACTCACAAATAAAGTAATACACACTCCCACATTTCCTATATTCCCTCTGTGTGAAAAAGTAATTTCCATAAAAGTGATTTTTTTTCAGTCAACAGTAGTTTATAATATGCTCTACCAAGATAGTGGTATAAGGCTGAAAGAGATTGAGCAACAGAACCCACCTAGAAGTTCATTGCAACCCACCTAGGGGATGACAGTCAATAAAGTTACTTCTCTTCCATGTCTTAATTTTCTTAGCTTTAAAACGGATAGTGTATACCACTCCAAAGTCTTGGGATGTATACTGTGTGATATATAGGTCCTGAAAGCAGATTTGGGGATTGATATGTACTAAACAGTTATTAGGAGGTTGCTTTTTATTGTTGTTAATTTTACCTTTGAACACATTCAGAGGGTAAGTAGTGAGAACCCAGATTTCAAGTAAAGCCCTTGGATGTCCTATTTAGCATCGTTTTCCAGAGTGAGTAAAACACTGTGTTTCCAACTTTCTCTCCGGCTTTAGCCACTGGACCTCAGCTTAATCTTCCTCTTTGTTTGAGAAACTTCTCTTGTTTGAGTACAAAACAAGGCAAGAGACATGGGGAGCATGAAGCATCGGGCAAGATGTAATATACATTAGACTGAGTGATCTTAATCAGAAATGATAGGGTGATGAGGGATGACATTCTTTATACTGATGAAATCACTCACTGTGGATTATGTATTTCTTCATGACACAACAAACAGGCTGCCTTGGAGGCAGACTGGTGGGAAATAGAAACAGCAAGAGACAGAGCTCAGTGAATGTAAATACACTCCTCCTACTTCAGCTTTATAAAGTGATGCCTAAAGAAGCCCTACATTAAGGTGGCTCACAGTTACATTCCTTGTGAGCCCCGCTTTAAGACAGATAGTGATGACTCGAGAAGATTCCCAGAAGGGAATGCAAGGTGGCAAGTTCTAGAGACAGAGCAAGGGGATGAAGAGTGAAAATGAAGATACATACAGGATGACACAGTCCCTGTTTCTAAATATCTAGCGTTCTGAAAAAAAATTAAAAGGACAACTAAAAATGCGACATTAGTAAATTCTGTGTGGCTTCAAAGCAGAAATCTAGTGGAATCGGGCTGCAAGGAGCCAGATGACAACATCAAAAAAGGATAGATCACATGTAGGAAAAAACTTCTAACAGTTAGAATAACCTTTGTGTGAAAGGGTGAGAATTACATCACTGCGTACCTTCAGGTTATGAAGCATGTGTACATTTGGTCACTCTATAGACCACATGGTTCTGCCTTCCCACATCTGGCCCAGTCTCTCATTTGTCTCCACTTGGAGATGTTTCAAGCTCTGTAACGAAGAGTGCCTTTTTCTTATTAGTATTATGGCACTTGGGCTACTGCCTAACAAAGCATTCTTTTTCTGTTTAGTTCTTAGAAATACAAGCTGTAACTCTTTCTTGACTTTTATGAGAGTGTATTTTATCGATTTTTCTCATTTCCAGCCTCTTCCTGCCTTTTCTCTAGCTCAGCATTGCATGCTGATGATCCGTGAGTTTTGCTTGCTTCCTCACATGTGTTTTGTCATTCCCTGCAAAGTACTTTTTAATGATGTGCTTCATTTTGTCTGAAAAGTACTTTTTAATGAGACTGAATCCTGTTAAGCATGTCACTCATGCTGTAGGTTGGTAGAGCTCCCACACTTCTGTCTCTTACGCACACTTACCTCCCTCACTTAGGACATGTCTTTACAGGGTTTCCTCACATTGAGCATTAAAGTCTTTTCCACAAATGCAGAACGAGAGGTCAACCTGAACAGCCAGTTCCCAAAGTCATTTAAGTTTGAACTCCTGTCCCTGTTCCTCTCTTGTCTCTACCATTCAAATGGTGCTGCTCTCAGGAACATCAGCCTAGCTCAGCATTTCATGCCAATCGTCTGTAGTAGCTGTTTTATCTCCCTGTCTGTTTGCTTATTTCCAATATTGTGGCCCAAAGTGGTTTCTTCAGCCTTAGTGTTGGGTTCTGCCCACTTCTATACTATCACTAAGTCTTCTCATAGAGCTTGATTTTTCCACACTCAGCATTGTTTTCCCTGGGAGTCTTTGTACAAACTTTTCCCTGCCTAAAGTATCTAACATTTGCTCCCTTTCATGTAGGTCTGTGTCTTTGTCCAAATCTTAGGTCAAGGTTACCTCCTAAAATAGCCCTTTTTACTTACTTCTCTTGCTGTAGCTGAAATAACCAGGCCTCTGACCTTACTACAATAACTCCTTCCTATTAGCATGCCTGTCCCATTCTTAACTACTCACTCATGGTAATTTTTAGTTTGTATGCAACACTTGCATCCCCCAAGTGCACTGTCAAGCCTTGGAAGCAGGGACCTAGTCTGGTGTAGGGTGGTTTCTCAGTGAATATCTATTAGCTAGTTGCACATATGACAGGACAAGAGTCACACTTCAAGAACTTGAAATTCCCTACAAGCTAAAACATAATTTAAAAGGAGAGTGCATCTTGCTTTCAGGGGGTTAGTTCATTACCTCATGACTGCACTGAATGTGAGTAGAACATGTTGCTATCAGCCATCTAAGGTTAATTTAATGGGGCTTTGATGGAACAGATTCCTTCGGTCAGAAGTCAGTGTGCTGCAGAAGGCTGAAAATTGAAGCCCAACAGAAAAATTTGGAGAAGCAATTATAAGCCTTGTCTGATTGCTAAGCAAGTCTGGTATACTTGTGTCAAGGATGATAACTAACTTTCCTCTTTGAAACCTAGATCTGTCTGCCTGAAACAAATATAGATGTGGGGTTTGCTGAAAGCAAGCTGGAGAGCCACTCTGCCTTTCCTTCTGACTTTGATTATCTTCTTGGAGTTTATCTTCACTTGTTTTCCCTCAAACTCCATGGCTTGGACTTCTCCTTATACATTTTACTTGCCCTTCCACCCACCACATTTCAGAGCACGAGCCTCTCTCCTCTCTCTCCTCTCCTCAAACTGAGTGTGAACTCTACTCATTCTAAAACATGTAGCCCCACTTTCACTGCTCTCTGTACAGATATGTGTATCCCACAAACTCTATGTAGTATTTTCTTGGAACTTGCATGAATTATATAAGGCCTTCTCTGAACTCTCCAGGACCTCTATTATCTTGACAAGTTGATGAAGATTATGATAATGACACAAACAGTTCCTTGAATCAAAGAGCATGCATAGCTAATGTGGAGGAGGGAATTGCCACAGCTCATTGCCATGGTATGTCATTTCATTAGCTCAGTAGGACTTGCCCTGGGTAGGTCTCGGATAAGCAAAATTTATAACTAGACTGGCCAGTTCATCAGATGTTTAATGGGTGACATTGAATTGTTATGATTGTGTGCTGTGTGTAAAATCCACTGCTTGTTTTGAAAACGGGGTGCTTAATATTAAAGCAAAGGGAAATTGCAATCAGCAATTGGAAAAATTCAACCGTGAACTTTATAGACAGAGCAACCACGGGTTCAAGCATGTCATAGAAAACAATTGCTTGGCTTAACACAATGCATGAAGAAAATCAATTTACTCAAATTCAGGTCATTTGGCCCCACGGGCTTAAGAAAAGCATTATATTGCTGATGACATTTATTGTTGAACTTGGATCTCTTTCACACATCATTTGACGATGCACTCGAAGTCCATGGATCCTAGCTGATTTTACAAAAAGGAAGGGACATTTCAGTGAGACAGTTAATTAGCTCTTCTCCCTCTGGGTTCACTGATCTCTTCATAGTGATTGTTAAGCTTCTGAATTCATGGGAATTTTAGAATGCAATCATCAATAGCTCTTGTTCAGATTAAAAGGGCAACTCTATATATTTTCTTCATTCTTTGGGACTTTTAAGTCAAAGAATCTGAATATGATAAGTGCATATTGTTCTTAATGAAATGATATGCCCTCATATTCTCCCCATATGCATCTTTGAATGTTCTTTGATTACCTAATTTAAGAGACCTGGACTACTGTGTCATATTGTTATCCTAGTAAATCTTTATAATCACTCACGGAAGAAAGTAGAAATTAGGAAAGAGTCATTTATCAGGTTAAAATTATATCTGTTCCTTTTTCCTCATAAAAATGAATATTAGAAAAAAAGATTACTTTCATGTTTACTAGTGCTTACTAAGCATGATAGAAAGGCAAAATATAATAATGATGGTGGGGGTCCTCCAAAGACAATCTTGAAGTCACTACATCAAAGAATCAGATCAACAAATGAGAACAGAATAAACAACTGGTAAGGTTGCCTGTCTGAGTCCCTTAACAGAAGACACTACTTCAATGAAGTCTTGGTTTTTCTCATTAGAATTTACTTTAAATGCCATACTACATCAATTTTTTCCTCAGAATTTTTCTGCTATGTCTCTTGAATATCTTCAGTTGAATATTAGTCATACATTAGCAAGAATAATGTGAATCATGTGGTATATTATGTGTGATACTCATGGCAAAAGCATTTCATTAAATCTTCCTCATCATTTCCTGAATAAGACTCTGCTGTGTAGAGTCCTATGTGACCTGCATGGTAAATTCAATCTCTAGACATATCCTACAAGAATGTGCCTGGTAGTGAAGATGGAAGATGTCTGTTCTGAGACATTTTTGTTGTTGGTGTCCCTGGTCTTCTGTCACACTTCTCACAAGGCAATCCTTAGTCTCATTGCGACTAAGCACCCATGAGCCAAGGTGCCTAAAGAATGGGCTATTGTGTACTTAAGAATCTTGATTTGCTTTACATTCATGCTCTTGACATAATGGCTAATAAGTTATCACTTAAGATGAAAGATTATGGCAGTTTGGAAATCTATGATGCAATAAAGCAAATTACCAAACAAAAACTCCTCTGAATACATAATACTTAGATGATTGAGAATGTAGGACTCAGGGAAGAGAAAACATTACCATAGCAATAAGTTATGAGCACAAGCAGGTAAATAGTGGAGAGGGAGGAGAGATATTAATTAATTATTAATGTTTTGTCAGCGAAAATTATTATTATTATTATATTTCTCAAAGAGAAAAATTTCCAAATATCTGACCTACTCTCTTAAAAGAATGACGTAAAAATGAGCATGAATTATGGAGAGGGGAGAGAACAAAATTAATACAAGTTTTATATTCCAAAGAATTTATAAATGGTTTTGCTTTTTGGCTATCAACTGTCAATCTTTTGATCAAGCATTCATATACCTCTATAATTGGAACAGGTTATATCTTCGAAACTCATTTGTCAAATGCCAGCAGAAGGGCATCATGATACTGTTCTGGTTTTGCTTTTGTTACAACAGGTGATATCCACCATTAATGTGCCCAGGCCACAGTCAGTACTGCAGAGGACCATCTGAGAGAGTTCTGTTACCATATACATGTGGACTAAGAACCTTCAAAGACAGTCATTCATGAGCACATTAAACTTTCAAATAGTTACTAGTAGAGAGCCCACAGAAGTCTGTCATTTAGACATGATGAGGAAATCTCTTCAGGAGAGAAAACACTGTGAATTAGAATTTTATTCTGGAACTGTCATATCACTTCAACAGACTGGCAAGCAGTGATTTCTAGAAACTGTTCTGAAATTTAGAAGCAGACTTTGAGAGGTTCTGGGTGTTTTTTCTATTGAAGAGAGTGAAGAAAATGCCTCTATCCCTGTATATCTCTAAATTGTATACATCGGGTTTGCATAGCAAGTCATTCCATATCTTTTAATATTTAGCTTACTTTGCAAACCTTGGTGTCTCTCATGAGATTTACTTGAAATGAGAAGGGAAAAGAATCCAGTAACATTAAGCTTCCGGATTAGGTTACCAGTCAAAGCAGTCATAAAATAATCTAGCTCTTAGATTTTGTCCCCAAGAGAACTGATGAAAATAATAATAGAGTGAAATTATCACTTGATGGGCCACAGTGATGGGGCTCTATGTCAGGTATTATACATGTCTTTGCAAACATCAGGGAAACACTGAACCTCTCACAGGAGGAAGTATCTTCCTTAGAACCTTAATGGGAAAGCTTCTTTACAACCAAATCTGTTGAGTACAACCCTTTCTATCACCCTTGACTTTGATCTTTATATTCATGGAAAAGTCAAGGATAGTGAGCTAAGCATTTTTCTTGTAGACTGTGATTTCTGGACACACACACACACACACACACACACACACACACACACACACTAGATATTTTGTAAACTCTACAAGTCTTGGACATGTCCTTGCTAATTAAGTGTGTAAAAACATTGGAAGAAACTGGAATTTTACAAAGTTAACTTTTTACCCCCACTTTTTTTTAGGGTATTGCCCATGAGTTTGCCAGCTGAGGAATTTCATTATAACTCCTTTTTGTAGTTTTACTTAAACACAAGGAAATCATCAACAAATTTCTAGTCCAGCTTCTACAATTCCCAAGGTCATTCTTTCAAAGCTGATTTTGTACACCAAATCTCTTAAATATTTTTGCATACCTTATAGTATATTCATGTCATGATAATGCACTTAAATATTTAAAATGAAATTGCTGCCTTATATTTTTCTCAAAAAGAAATAGCCCTTACTTACAACTTTCTATGGACCATAAATATCTTCTAGGCCAGCTGTTCCAGTACCCGTTGGAAATCCACCTTACAGTAACAGTATCTAAGGAACTCATAGACTATTCCATATGCAGCCTAGTTCTAGCACATATACCTCTCTTTCGGAAGAATATTATTGCTTAGAATATTCTCCTCATTTTTAGAAGGACATTGCATGTTTGGGTCAGGTGCATTGCAAACTTGCTGCTTGTTTTCTCTGGTGATCTTGGCCATCCCTTGATGTTAAGACTGAGGTTCTGTTGATTTCTTTTTTTTTTTCTTTTGCAAGCAGGTAAAAGTAGCTAAACTTGTTGCTTAAGTCACCCCACATAGCACACATACACCAGGTGGATCTAACATGTACATATCTTCCCTGGAATAGGTTCTTTATTCAGGTCTCCTCTCAAAATTGAGAATTTCGGGAATTTGGTGCTTTCACCAGCTCACAACCTGAGATAAGGCTGAATTAGACTGGAAAGACTATAGAGGCAAGATTGATATCACTAGGTGATACTCTCCAATGGAGAGGAAAAGATACGATAGGATTTGACATTAGAAATCTGAGAAGTGAATACACCCAAGAGGACATTTGCTTTTGATTCTTTCTCTCAGTCGGGTACAGAAATTGAGGCACAAAAAGACCTCATAACGTTTTTAGGACCACAAAAAGAGCAAGGATCAAACCTGAGATTCACATTGTTTCCAGCCTCTCTTTCACACTACTCTGCCCACAAACACTCAGAAATATCTTCCCCAACTCCTCTTCCTCCCTACTTCTGACACACACAAAATCTCTACTGTGTCATAGGACAGGTTCCCCCAGAATGGTAGTTGTACTAAGTCTGTGAATTCCCTAGTTCTTCAAATGCAGAGCCTCATTTTTCCCTTCCTAGGCTCCTTGGTCTTCATTTGTCAGCAGCATGGCCACATACATTCTGAGCACTGCCTTCCTTTCTGTCAAAAATGTCCTTTTTATACCTCAATTGTACACAACAACAGTTCACATTTTCAACCTTCAAAGGATGACAACATATTTTTCAGGCCAACAAGGTCTTCTTAAAGAGAATGGAATTTTAAGGCTGGAATATCATGCCTTAATTTAGACAACAATTGGACTAGTAACTCCAAAACCAAGCCACACAGGCCAGCTCTGTACCCTGGGTGCATGTCTGGAGTCTACCTGAAAAGTAGTTTGGTAAATGCTCCCCTCCCATTCCGAGAGCCCCAGCAATGCTCTCAGCGACAGACCTTTCCACATGCACTTTCACCAGGGTCATGTAGTAGAAACAGTAGTAGACATTCCTCTGTCATCCTCTAAGCTCAAAAATGTTCTTAGATATGTCATGGTCTCTATATTACCCCAGAGTGACTACTGACTTTAAATATGGGAAGTGTGCCCCAAATCAAGAAATATATAAAACCTTCAGAAAGTGGAAAAGATCAATAATGATAATGACCAACAGAAACTGTAGCAAAATAAAAAAGAAAGTAAAATTAAAAAAAAACCCACAAACACATAGATTTACCACTACAGAATGCAAAGGAATATGTAAACAGGTTAACACCTTGAATATTAGCACATAGAGATCCAATGTAAACTTCTTAACCTCCTATAGTCAGATAATAAATTTGTCAAGTCACCCTGTTTCTTCAAATTTGTTGTAGCAGCAAATAAAAAAAAAATCAGTATAACCATCGAACTGTAGGATCTAGCCTGGCAACTTGGGCCAGCCAGTTCCTCTTGCACTTGCATGCTAAGTCAGTGCTGAAGAGTAGGACCAGGCAGTAGGTTTACCTTTAGACACAAGAGAGGCAGCAAGGGTATGGCACAGCCAGCACTACACTGAAATATTAGCCTGGTTCACAACAGTGAGAAGAAGTGGCAGTGAATTTGCTATGTTGGAAGGTAGAAGCCACTAAGTCACCCAAGATAATGCATTATGATAAAGGGTCCTCGAGTTCAATGAAGGAAATGGACACTTGGAAACAGGGTATCTGAAAGTCATCTCATAGAGACGAAGATCCTGACTTTGTAGCTGATGAGTTTATGGGCCATTCATTTGGTCTTCAGCTCAGTTTACTTCCCTAGGCTCCAACTGAGATGGAGTCACCTTGGTTGCCTCAAAGCCTGCTTTCAGCTCTGGTTCCTGGTGATGCTGTGACACTAAATAGTTCAATTGGGAAAAGCCACTTGCCCCAAGGACTCCTTCCCTTTGATTTCCATGAGGAGGCCAAATTAGCATAGCAGAAAGGGTATTTACACTGCAGATGACTTTCAAAATTCACTGACAGTGGAAGATAAAAGGAAAGCAGGCCAGATGGAGTGTGAGCTCCTTACTATTTCAAAACATAGCCATTTCCACTAAATTAGTTGGCTAAAACTTAAAATTAAATATCATCCCGATTGCTATTTACAGCTGTCAAAGTGACAACAATAGTATGCTTCCCAAGGAGAGAAGATGGTGCTGAGACTGATTAGAATATTTTTGGATTTGTATTTTTTTGGATGGAAGCATTAAGAGAATAACCAGTTGGATATGTAATTATTGGGGAAATCATAAAGGTGAGTGAGACATAACTCAGCACCTGGATTTCTAGGAACAGACTCCCAGCAGAGACTGTGGACTTGGCTTAACGCATTCACATCGACCTAGAAAACTTCAGTGTCTTTAATTTTGACTGGTCCTACATGCTGTGATTCTTGATGCATTTTTAGTTATGGACTCTTTTGAAAAACCCTTCCCTAAACTAGTTGTGTGTGTTTTGAAACATACTTACATAGATAGGGTAAAATTTGCACTTCCTTTTTGAATTGCTTAAGTGTTCAAGAAGCCCCAACAAAGCAGAGAGACGAATAAGCTGGAAGCTCAGAAGGCTACTATATAGATTTTAATGAGAAACACCCGCCATAGTGTCAGGCATTTGTATGCTTGGTCCCCAGTTGTTGGCGCTGTTCAGGGAGGCCTATGAGTTGTAGCCTTGTTAGAGGAAGTGTGCCACTGGAAATGAGCTTTGAGAGTTAAAAGACTCTTGCCATTTCTAGTTTAAGCCCTCTGTTCTATGTTTGAAGTACAAGTTGGGAGCTCTCAGCTGCTGCTCTAGGCCCCTACCAGCTGCCTACAGGCTCTGCTCCCCTATCATGGACTCTATCCCAGTGGAACCATAAACCCTTTCTTCTTTAATTTGCTTTGGTCATGGTGTTTCATCAATAGAATAGAAAAAGTAACTAATTCAGTTACTAAGACTGGCTTTCTTCAAAAAGGTTTATACATGTTCATACTCACCGAAAATCGAGGAATGCCATTCATGGCCTTTGAGTTGACTGTTTCTTTCTAATCCCAGCTGTCTGAACTCAAAAACATTGTGCTAACTTGTTCTCAGAATAAATGTCTGATATACATTCTCAGGATACCCAGTGAGGAGGAGGGAATATTCTGCAAAGGAAATTCCTCGGGGACTTTGAATGACACTATTCTTCAAGGATCCAACAGTTAAACATACACGATGCCCGATTCTGTCACCATTTAATTAAAGGTACACTCCTAGAGTTCATAGTAGCTTCCAAAAAAACTGGCCACTTGTATAAATTATTATTTGTACCTTTCAGGTTTGTGTGTGTGAGAGATAGAAAGAGAGGGAGAGAAAGACAGAGACAGAGATGAGAGAGATAACAAAGACACAGAGACACAGAAAGGCAGAAAGAGATAGAGGAGACAAGGAACCTTTTTCATTTCCAGTGTTTGGTGATTATAAAAAATCATTAAAGTATACAAAATAATTGCCTTTAATCTTACTTATGACTCTTTTTGAGTTGCTAGGTAATCTTTCAGTGGTGAGAATTCACCTTTCTAGTATTTCTATTAGTAAAGGATATTATTCTATTGCATCTTCCTATTCTCTCAAGTACTTTTCATGACTGAAGCCATGTCTTTATCATATCTAGAAGATAATTTAAAGTAGAAAAATGTAAAGTCTCTTAGATACAGCTGGCCCTAGAATTACTGAAACAATGTTTTCTACAGACCTAAACCTATTAATATTCATATTTAATTAAAATTCAAATTCCTAGAACATACATGCAAAAGATATGTCAAGCAGTGGCTGGTTCAACCCAGACATATAAATGCAAGTGGTCAGGTGCTCAAGCATCATGCTTTTGATAATAGAGAGCAGGACGTACTTGCAGGAATGCCCCCTCTTCTCCACTGCTACCGTTACTGAGAGCAGCCCCATTCTGAACAACCTAAACTTAGAGGTCTCTAATTTTATTACTGGTTTTCTGAATTACCAAATGCCCTAGTTTTACTTCTGTACTATAATGAAATGTCCTGACAACATGCAACTTTGGGGAGTGAGGATTTATTTGGCCTACAATTCCAAGTCACAGACCATCATTTTGGGGAAGTCAAGGCAGGAAGTCAAACAGCCAGTCCCACCCACAATCAACAGCAAAAAAGGAATAACACATTGTTGCCTGTCTGCTTGCTCTCAGCTGTCTTTTTCCTCTATCACACAGTTTAGGATCCCCCTTAAAAAGGATTTGTGCTGCCCGCAGTGGGCTGGTTTGGCCTTAGCACTAATAATGATGATAACGCTCATAGACATGCCCACAGACTGACCTGATCTAGATAATTTCTTAATTAAGGCTTTCTTCTCAGGTAATCGAAGGTTATGTTGACAGTTAAAAGTTGCTAGCATACCAGATTATATTAGTTTTTCTTGTCAGATTACTATTTTTAGCTGGTCAGAAATCCTCATATGTAACTGTCTTGGATTTTTCTTTTTTTTTTTTTTTACAAGATTCCAAAAAGATGTCTCAGTCTGTTCTTCTCAGTTTTGTTTATTTGTTTTGTTTTTTTGGTGTGGGCTTTTTTTTGGAGGGGGCAGATTTTTGTTGTTTTGTATTATTTTGGTTGTTGTTGTGTTTGGGATTTGTTTGTTTGGTTTTGGTTTTTCAAGACAGGGTTTCTCTGTGTAGCTCTGGCTATCCTGGAACTCACTCTGTAGAATAGGCTGGGCTTGAGCTCACAGAGATCCTCCTGCCTCTGCCGCCCAAGTAGTGGAATTAAACGCATGTGGCACCATGTCCCACATTTTCTCTTAAGAGAAGATCTCATGATTTTGTAAAATCATTGTATTTTCCCAATCAGTTCCTGAAGTTTGAAGAGAAAAATTCTGATGCCATTCTAAAACACAACAAAAACATGTACCTCCCTGGGACTTCCCTCTTATTCTTCACAGACTTTTCCCTTAATTTTAAGACCTGGCTTTTCAAACTAAGTGTTAATTTTCTACCTAGAGCTTAGTAGTAAATCTCCCCTGGTTTTAATTGTTATTTTAGGGTGGTAGTTGTGTATGAGGCTGGGCATTCACATAGGAAGCAGAAAGAGAACACAACTCATTGTCCCCAATTCCTTGCCCTCCTTGTGACTATCATTGGCTTTCATTAGCACACAGCCCTGCATTATGCATCCCTGAGTTTCTGACACACATGTTGGTAGGTTAGTTTCTTTAAATGAAAAGCCCTCCATTGCAGAGCTAGGGAAGATCCAATGTCTGGGCTGAACTTCCAGGGGCCTTTTAAATGTCAGTTTGCTCTCTCTTAAGATTGGGAGCCATTTGTTCAATGGAAGTGCCCACCTGTAAACCACCCACTCATTCCCATTTCTGATCCTTCAAATTGATGTTCATAATAATTCTGAAAGTGCTGCCTCTGTCCTCACTTCTGTCCTCACTCTGTCCTCACTCTGTCCTCACTCTGTCCTCACTCTGTCCTCACTCTGTCCTCACTTCTGTCCTCACCCTGTCCGTATTTCTGAAAGAGCTCCCTAATGACTCCCAGTTCTCCAGACCTTCCCACATGTTTTAAGATTTCAGTTCTCAGAACAAGGAAGCAGAAAGGTTCTAGATCTCAGTTCACCTGAATAATAGAAGAGTCGCATTTATGATTGACCCCCGAAGGACTAAAAATAACTTTTGTCATCATTTTAGCTGTAGCCTTGTGTCAACCACTAGATGGAATCTTCCATTTTTTTTTTAAAATACAACTTCATTCAAATATCATTCAAATGCTTTGCAGTTCATTTAGTTAAAAGATATAGTTTAATAATTTCATGTGATCCACTAGGATTTTATTAGCCTAAAGTTTCAAATTGTTCATGGATGACTGTCTTTACTATGTACAACTATTTCAGCTATTCCATTTTTCTTCAGGAATGATTGGATGTGTCTCCGTCTGTATCTGTGTCTGTGTGTGTGTTACACAGCAGGATGACATGACATATGTTGTAGACATTGTGAAACAATTACCACAAGCAAGCTAACTAATATATTCAATGCATTGCCATAGGTGGTTACTAGCTTTGTTGTGGTAAGAACTGTTAAGATCTACTCTGTTAGCAAAACTCAAATACACAATAAATTATTGACTGTGATCACCATGCTGTATACTACATAGTCAGAATTTAGTCACCTTGTAACTGAGATTTTACCCCTTACCAGCATGTCTTCACTTCCCAGACCTGGGGAACTGCCAGTCTACTCTTTGTTTCTATGAGTTGAACTTTCTTTAGATTAGACCTGTGAGTGAGTGAGGTTGTACACTATTTGTCTTCTGTTTTTCTACCTTTAATGTCCTCTAGATTAACATATGATGTTATCAGTACAAATTTTCCTTCTGTTTTAAGGTCAAGTTATAACCCTGCATATCATGCACACACACACACACACACACACACACACACACACACACACACACCATTTTCTTCATCCATTTTTCCTCTCAGTGGACATTTTCCTTCTTTATCTTGGGTATTGTGAATAATGCTATAGTAAGCAGGGCAGTGTTCATATCTCTTGGAGATAATAATCTTATTTTTCTTGTATATATACCGAGAATTCAGATTTCTGGATTGTACGGTGGTCCTAGTTTTAAATGTCTGAGAAGTTTACACAGTGTTTTCTTATGATACCCACACTAATTTACATTCCCACTAACAATGTACAAGTGTTCCTCTTGTTCTTCTGTTTGCCATACTCAGCCTAACAAGTGTGAAGTGATAGCCTGTGGTTTTTATTTGCACTTCCATGATGATTAATGATGTTGAGCATTTTATCATAAACCTCTTGGCTATTTGTATTGTGTCTTTGAAAAGAATGTCTGGGGATATAACTCACTGGTAAAACATTTACCCACCATTCAGAAGACCTTGGTTTCTAGCCTTAATGCTGAAAAATTCTGTGTAAGACCTTTGTCCATCTCTAACATTTAGGTTAATATTATTTTGCTATTAAATTATATGAACTTGTGAGATATTTTGAATATATTATAGATATTTTGCAAATATTTCCATTCCAGAGATTTTTTTATTATTCCTTTTGCTGTGCAGAAACCTCTACATTTGTTGCTAAATAACATCACCCCATATGATCGAGTGTATGACTGTTTGTTGGTGAATGGAAATTTGAGTTTTTTCCATATTTTTCCATAGTTTGCATCTTTATAATAATCCAATACCTCTCTTCATTTATAAGTATTTTATGGGCATGCATTTTCATTTTTCTTACATAAATGACTAGGAATGTAGTTACTGTGTCATATGACAACTACATGCTTAGTTCCTGAAGATAGTGCCAAGATTGTTTCCAGCATGGTCACTCTGCTTTTAATTTCCAACAATAGCTCCATTACTCCTGCATCCCCATTAAGAGAAGCCTGTTCTAATTGCTCAATTATACACATCCCAGTATCTGTGAAGTGTTAGCTCACTGTGATTTTGATTCTATTTTCAGTCCCTAGTAGCTAACCACGTTGGCTATTTTTCCATGATTTTTGGTCAATTGTATGGTTTCTTTGGGGTAAATGTCTATTCAAAGCCCATGTACACTGTCAGTTAAATTTTTGTGTTCATGCAGTAGAATGGCAAGAAGGTTCTTCTGCATTTAAGTTCCTCCACCCTCTCAATGCCTCTCTGGGATATCCAGAGAAATTCTCTTCAAGTTTTGGCCTCTGTGCAGAACTGCCTGGTAGAAGGGCTTTAGTGCCTTGTTGGAATGCACCAAAAAAACTTCTTTCTCTACAATTTCTTGATTTTATTTACTTTTGGTGAATCAGACATAAATACTTACACATCTCACAGGGAGGAAGGGCAGCTCAGGTTCAAAGTCTGTGCTTCTAATCCTAAGGAAAAGTCTTATCCATATACCATACCATTTTCTTCCTACAACCTTTGTAGAAGTCCCATGCTTTTCCTCCATGAGCCTAGCACAGTGACAGCAGAACATGCCTGGGAGCCGGGTCTGGCTTTATAAGTAACATTTTGATGGGAAAGAACCATGGTCATTAGTTTATACATGCTGTCAAAAGCCCCAAATACTCTCCATCTGTGTGTGCCTACATGTGTGGACACGTGTGTAGAGGCCAGAAGTGAACCTCATATGGGTGTTGTTCCTATCATATATGGAGGGACAGCTGACAGAGTAGATCACTGACCTAGAACTGGATTAGTATGGAAGGCTAGCTGAACACAAGCCTCAGGGATCAACCTGTCTCCACCTGCCTGATGTAAGAATTGAAAACATACCATGCCTGGGTTTTGTTTTGTTTTTTTTGTTTTTTTTTTTTCTTCCATCATGTTCTGGGAAGTGAATACAGGTCCTCATGTTTGCAAGGCAAGCACTTTGCTGAGTAAGTCATTTCTTCAGTTCTTTCTATGTGGACCTTTATAGAAAGCATTTTCCAAATCCTGGCCTGTCAAGGAATATGGTGTCACCACATCTGATTCTCAAACTCTCCATTGACCTGTATTTTTCCCATGGCATCTCTCATAAAGCTGCAACAACTGAACAGATCCATTGTTACTTCAACTGAGATAATCTCTCCCAAAGTTAGGCTCCCTGATGTCCAAGGTCGGGGGCTAACAGAAACCACCAGGCCATTATTTTCTTTAAATTATTAAACAAAAGTTTCCCCCCACTTTGCTCCAAGTGCCCCAGTCTTCCCTGACACCTGTGCCCTCTCTGAAGAGACAACTTCCCTTCTATAAAAGTGTGTGAGCAGTTCAGTGTTTCATCCATACCATCTCTCATGCCCACGTGGGGTTACTGGAAATAGCCTGACTTCTTATTTCTGAAGTTCATTGTTAGTAAAGGAATAAAATATAAAAGAGTTTTGCCACATGAGTAGGATCACACTTTAGATCGTTCTTGGAGTCAAACACAGGCCAGAAGGAATATATAGGGGTGAGGAGATGCTCATGGCCTTGTAATGAAGCAATGAAAATGATAGCTCAGAAATGCCTCTCATGATCTTGGTCTCTGTGTTAATTAAATGAGCCTAGGATGTTTTTCATTTTGTGGAAGATCCCATCTGACAATGTTTATTAATTGCCTCGTGGGACACCTGTCATGCCATTCTCATTATATAGTAGCAGCCATTATCATTGTCACTGTCGTTGCTTTTATGTCACTTCTGTAATTGTACTGTTGTGAATGAGAGATCAGTGTGTGAACTTGAACTTCCTGGTGCTTCATTCAGTGTGGGCTCTAAGGTGAAATGGCTGCAAAAGAAAGACAAAGACTGTAAATAATTGAAGAGAGCTGACACTGAGAGAGAAGTAAAAGTTGTCTGTGGTGTGCATTTGTTATCTAAGAAAGACAATTGTGTTTTCCTCTGGCTTGTGCTTTCCAAACTCAAATATGAAATTTAGACCATGAGATCTCATCACCATTCCTACGAAGGCTGAAAGTTTATTTCTGATACTGGAAAAAAATTAACTTAAGTTTTGGAAATAAAATCAAATGAAGCAGTTTTTTCACTAAAAACAAAACAAAAAGAAACACACACACACACACACACACACACACACACACACACACACATACACGCAAAATAATACCAGGTCTAAAGCCCAGTGTGTCTGTTTTACAACTTCCAGTCTTGAGGTTGTGAACTGTCCTTAGGGAAGACTTTCCTAGGAATTTGGACTTATACTTGACTGAAAATGGCTTCACTAATTCACTTGAGCAGCCATCAAATATTTGTCAAACAATTCTCATGTGCCAAGCACTGAGCAAGGATTAGAGACAAGTGATGACGAGTTCTGCCTCCAAGGACTTGATCTAGTAAGATGGACCAACCTTCCTTAAAATCATCTATGACTGACGTGATAAATGGCACCATCTCCATCTCTGCAACCTGCCATGGATGAGCAGGAACAGGAAGGGGACTCTTGAGAGTAGGGACATCCATCTACAAGGTGAACAGCCAAATATGGGTCCTAGTTCAGGAAACAATGGCTCCAGGTTCAGATCCAGAAGGGCAAAGAGGTAGACCAGCAGGCAGTTAAGTAGTCTCTGTCAACAGTAGGGGACAAGTTGAACTTCACCTCCAGGAATAGTCATGGGGCCTTCTACTTATCCATCCATGGTACAAGCACAGTTATCACATAAGTTGGTGTAAGGCCATGCCATCTCAGTGTTAAGATACATCACTTTCTGGGGTTCAGGTGATGAAGTTGCACTCTTTCATTGGGTCTGGAATGTCTGATAGGTACACAGGTCTGGTTACCATGATAAGATTTTAATATGCCCATGTGTACCTACAGGTCTAGTTCCCCCTAATAAATGTATAGAATGGCTCTCTTCTATTCCTAGGAATAAGTCATTTATCAATCTATGTTGGACCTGACAGACAGTGTGGTTTCTGGTTCACCCAGAACTGCAGTCATCCTGCTACCTCAAAATGGAGTCAAAGACTACTTATAAAATGTTGTCTCCTAAAGCAAGGCACAGCCTGGAAAAACACTGTTTGGTACATTACAGCGAAACTTAGAGTAAGGCAGAGTCTGATCTCTTGGTTCTCCCTGGTTATGTGTGGCACCATCCACCAAATTCCCTGCCATCCCCAACTTCTCTCTGGCTCTTTCCATATGGCTGACTCACATCCAGAAGCATGAAGTGATCTCCAAAAAGTGATATACTTTGATATCATCTTGGTTTCCACAGGTTGTGACACAGTACACTCTTATACATACTGCCTGTGAATATAAAAGAGTCAAGTTAATTTTTTACAATAACACAATTATGAAAGAAAACAGACTTAAACTAATTATTATACCATGCCAGTCTAACCATATTTGGAAAAATATAAAGTTACTTCTTTGGTCATATCCTGAGCATCATTAACAGTATTTTATTGTTTTCATAATTTTACTGTCTCGAATGTGACATTTAAAAATACAGGATGAACTTTAGCACAGGACTTATGAAGAGAGAATTTTACCCTATGGATTCAGGGTCTATGTTATAGCTATTGGTGGAAGAACATCAACTTCTTCTCTATTGTCCTACTGCTTTAGTCTTATGCTGAATTGTTTTAAACAAAGCAGACAATTTGGGAATGAATTCGATATTCTAATAAATTCTTTTGTAAGCGATAATTCACATCAATTTCTTTTCAGATGATTCCCCTTAACAGTTTATTTACGAACCAGTCCTTTTATCCTAGGAATCCAGGAGACACATATTGACCTTTCTCTTGTGCCCATCCCTGTCTGGAGAACAACAGAATACTGACTCCCTGCTCTCAACAGAGCTGATGTTCAGATGGGAAAGGCTGTACAATTACTGACCGCAAGTTCTTAGACTGTACCCGAAAATCCAACGGGAGTTAAAAAGTGATGTATTTGACACATATGGTTAGAAAAGTTGATGATCCAACACTTTTATCTTGGGTTATCTCACTTCTAGATTGTGTCTGTATAATATGAAATTGCCAGCCATGTAGGACTGTGGAGGACCAGCATTCCCAGGCTACTACAGTGTATTTAGAGGAAGAAAGAAGCAGTGATATCTTGTTAAGTAGGGAGACTGTAAGTGTGCCCAATGTTGTCATGGACAATGCCAGGCTTTATGAAGGTTTTGGAAGATTTTGAACATAGACATGGAGTGATGTGCCTCTTACCTTTAAAACAGTGCTGTGGTTATTGTATAGAGAGTGGTACTTGGACATCAAGAACAAAGTAGGATGTGACCCATCACAGATGAGGCTGATGCTTTGAGTGCGCTTGTCTCTAGCCTTAAGCGTGACAGAAGTCAATGGATTCTAGATACAGTTGGATTTGTTTGTTTTCAGTCAGGCTCCATAGGGAGCATCACACAGAGCCCTGGTCGACCTTGTGCTCAGTAGGTAACCAAAGATCTTGAACTCCTGATCCTCATCTCTCCATTTCCTGGGTTGTGGGATTATGAGCATGTGCCATCTTGGCCAACTTATGTGGTGCTGAAGGTCAAAACCATGATCTTGTGTATTTCACAACCACTCTGTCAACTGAACTCCATCTCTAGATGCTAGATGTTTTGATGGGGAAACTGATACCACTTACACAACTACAATACCAGTCACCCTGAAGGAGTGACAGGCTGGCAGAAGGACAACTTTATTAGTGGTATCTAATGTGCTAAGAACCAAACAAAGTTATGTTCAACTATCTCTAATCTGTTCCTTTTCCTTTATGACTTAGATATGAAAGAACTGGTTGCTTTTCTGTGTAGAAAAATGAAGGCAGAGCTGTTGTCCCTGCAGTAGCCTGATCACTCCAGGAGCATTACCTATGTCCCTGTGAAGTGTACTGTCAGCCACTGGGGACATAGCAGTACATGACTTCAGGACAGCAGGGGAAAAGTCAGCAGCTGAGTCCACACTAATGTATGTAGCACAGGGCTTTCTGACGTTGGTACTGGTAGTGTTTCAGAACTGAATACTCTAAGGAGTTTTGAATGGGAGGAGGAAAGCTAGGAACTGAGGATGTCCGCACCATTCTGAGTACCTAATGGCAGACATACCTTCCACCTATTTGTGACAAGACAAAGGATCTCACGGTATCACCTGATGACTACTAATTCCAAACCCCTGATGCATAAAGGCCGTGGCTTTCAGACCGTGTTCTCATTGTGTGCATAATTCTAAAGCATTTCTTTGCCTGCTACTGATGTAGCCAGCTTCTGTATTTGCCAAGGCTCGAAACCCCTGGTGCTGAAGCAGCCTCATGCTGATCCTTCCCTCAGTGTGACTGAGGGAAGTAAAAGTGAGGTTGAGTGTTTTAAGGAGTCTGGGAAACCCAGAGAAGGTAGCCTGGTTGTTTTAGTTCAAAATGTACCAATTTGGATCATTCTTCAGCATCCAAACATTTTGAGGCACTAAAACACCATACGCTCTTTCAAGGTCCAAATACATTAGATCACAGCCTCTAGAGCAGGCTCTGCTCCAGAGGTTAGCTCTGCTAGGTTCATATATTCTGCATACATGAGCTGCACAGGGTGGCATGTGCTGCTCTCCACTGCCACCTGACCTCAAGGTGTCATGGTGGCCTGTTCTATGCATCAAGTAAAGATTGAATTCTAAAGCAGACACTCAGATAGGAAAAGACTAAACTAGCCCTTCCATCTGCATTACCAAAAACTAGTGATGACTGGCCACTTGTGAAGAGGCTAATGTTGATTTGTTATCACACAATATTCATTGTATAAAATAATGGGCTTCATTGTGACAATGTCATTCAGGTATATCATTTGCTTTGATCTTACTCACCCATGTTCTAACTGCTGTTCCTGCCCCTGCTGGTCCCCTTCCTCTTCCCAGCTCCTATACTTACCACAAGTTGTAAAGTGTTTTAAGCATGGAGAAAAAAATGAATGTTTATCTTTTTGATTCTGGCTTATTTCTTTTAACGCAATGTCCCCAGTTCCATCTGTTACTCGTCATTACAGTGAATGTTTATTAAGTAAAAATTATATGCTGGATATTGTCAAAGTTTCTCTGTATTTTGTATGTAATGCTTATGATAAAAAATATAATTTTTTAGCATTTCATATTCAGAGAGTAGAAATTAAATATCTCACTTATAGGATGGTAGGGAACAGGGTTCATACTGTGCTGTGCCTTCAGAATCCAAGTCCTTAGCCCTTTGGGGATCTTCCTCTACAGCCCCTAACAACTGCTCATTTTACTCTTTCCAGGAAGTCTACTGCTTGCTACAACTCATGATCAGGGATGGTATGTTATCTGAAACCCATTTATTCATCAAGACCTAATTCTTCTTCATCCTGAAATATTAAGTTGTGAGTTTTTCCTAGGCCAAACAGGTGGCTGCTGTAGACACTTGAGTTAATACCCAGTGAACCTCTAGTGAAGGAGGAAATACTTGAAATACGTCTCATCAGGAACTTTTCAGGCTTCTCTGAACTTTAATCAATATCACAAGTACAGTTCTGCTTCCTCGTTTGCCTGTTATCCATCCAGAGATATACCACACACATATACATGAAGCTCACACACATATACATGAAGCTCACACACCTCATACAACACACACACAGCATAGATCACACACAGCACTTTGTGTGTGTGTCACTGTGTCTGTGTTGTATGATGCCTGTGTGCATACTTTTTATACGACCTTTGGGGTGTGTGTGTGTGTGTGTGTGTGTGTGTGTATGCTCTATAATGTGTGTGGGAATAGGTGTGCTTATGGGTAGAAGGCACCAGAGGACCTGTATGTCCTGCTATCACTCTCTGTCTTACTGCCTTGAGACGGGATCTCTCACTTAGCATGGTGCTAGACTGTCAGTCAGCAAACTCCAATGATCCTCTTGTCTCCACTCCCACCTCCCAACAGTCTTGGGGTTACAAGCATGCATGTAACTATATCTAGCTTTTTAGATGGATTCTGAGCATGGATTCAGGCTTGCACAGCAAGTACTATTACCCAACTGAGCCCTCTTTTGTCCTGCTTGGAAAGAGCTCCCTACAACAGTCTAAAGCTGAATGGTTGTGAGAAATATGTTTTCTTTTCCTTCTGGTCACTAATTCTTTCCTGGACCACTGATAGAGTGAGCCTGGGCTGGGCCTCGAGTTGGCATGCTCAGACCTGGCACTGAGACTCTGTGCTGCTTAGAAAATAATCCAGTGGAAGATTTAGCTGTCTGCCCCATTGACTGACTTGTGAGCATAGAATAAAGCAGTAGACCAGCATAAGCTTCAGGAAAAAAAAAAAACAACAACAACAACAGCAAAAAGACAAACTTAGGTCAAAATGTGGTGTGATATTGAGTCCAGTGTCACTCACCAATAACAACCAGCTGAGCACAACTGCGAATGCACATAGATGACATGCTGTCATTTTCAGGAAAGGCTGTCAGTTCCTTTCAGTCGAGGCAGCTTTTCAGATGATATTAAAGGCGGTCTAACACTTGCATGTGTTTTATATGGCATTGTTAATAATTGGTTATTTCAGAATTCTCAAATATAGTCAAAGATACATTCTATGTCTTATATTTTATTCAGCACTATTTTAATTATTAGGGGTAGGTGGTCCATTTTGAAAAAAAATCTAGATTTTTGTCTGGGTTCAGTATTTAGTGATACACCACTCCCATCCAAGTTATATTTCTGTGACATGGGGCATCAATTAAGATTTTTTTCCTCTTAAAAAAGCAATTAAATACATCCTGTAACATTAATAATACCCATTTCCATTTAGATCCACAGCACTCTCAAAGGAATACTACTTTGTAAATCTTGCTTTTCACGTTCTGGCTTAATTTTCCAGCTCTTAACTCTGCCTGACCCCTAACCTCTTTAACACTGGGGCTCAGGAAAGTGATGACTTTAAATTTACAGTTGTTAAATAGATTGTTAATGACCAAAAGAGCCCATCAATCTTGCTGACCACATTATATTTTAAAAAGAAGACGGTTAATTACTGGACCATTTTGTTGATGGTTATTTTAATCACACTGACTGCCCTTCTTGGCGTGAAGAGCCATTAGGCTGGAGAGGCAGGAGGCGAGCCATTGTGGTGAAGTGGTGCTGATGCTGGGAATTGGACTCTAGAGGGCTATTTGTCAGTTTACTTAGGAGGCTCAACTTTCACTTTGTTGTGCTCACAAGCAACTGCTTCTTTGACCATCTAAAATCTTCTAGTTTTTCTCTCTCATTCTACTTCAGTTTGCATGTCATAGGTCATTATTTAGGATGAATTGGTCTTCTGTGTAATTCAGGGATCCTAGAAGATAAAGATTTTGTAGAAATAATTGCTTCACTTACATTGGGTGCCATTTGTAGAAGTAAATAATTAAATTATTTACCAGTATTTATATTATATTTAATTGGTCGGCAGTGTTAATCCGTAACCTGCCATTATCAATGAGCACACAGACACCACATGAATTTTAACAAGCCTGGATTGATCAATCTTAGCCCATCTAAGCTAGCTTATAATTCTATTCCCTAAATGACCCCATATATACATACATCATCCCCTTGGACTGCTCTTCTCCATGCTATGCTGATATTACAGGCCACATGTAATGATCTTCTTTCATCTACCCCATCATGTGTCTCCTTCTTCCTGCTCCTGGCCTCTTCCCTTCTTCTGGAGACTTCTTCTCTCTTCTTCTTTTGGAGGCTTCTTCTACCCCATCAACCCCTCTGCTTCAGAAGTCCAAGCATCTTAGCCTCTGTCTTTGCCCAATCTCAGCCCTCAGCATTTATTTCACCAATAAGAAACAAACAAGATAACACAGCATTACTCAATGTACAGCAAACAAGCTTCTAGGAGCAGGTTGATTAACATTTAGAATGTATGACATCACCTTATCAGGATTTGGTTAAATCAAATTGTCAGTGGTACCACACATTATTTTCATACAACCTCTAAAGCTTTTTAGCTTTCTTTCATATTTATCTCTTTAGATTTTTTAATGCCTGTGTTTGTATAGTGTGTTTGTGTGTGCGTGCATGTCAGTGGGTAGATAGATACATGTGTGTGAGTGCATGTGAAGGGCAGAGGACAGCCTCTGATGTCACCCTTGGGAATCCATCAGACTCTCTTTGGTCTGGAATTCATCAACTAGTCTAGAACGGCTGTCGCTGTGCTGCCAGACAGAGGTATCTGCCTGTCTGCATCTGTCACACTGAGTCCCCAGTGCATCCCAGCACACCTGGGAAATTTTAAATTATTTCTTGGAATCAAGCTAAGATCCTCATGCTTACAAAGGGAGACCGTTATCAACTGAATCAGCCCTCTTTGGACTTTTCCCCCTTTGTTTAAAGAAATTTAAGTCTGCATTGCAACATTTGCCTTTCTCTGTCCCTTGCAAGTAACTTCACTATAGGGATACTTCAAATGAAGCTCCTCATAGTCATGCAGGATGAATATGCATACAAAGTAACTCTACATATTCAGCATTTATAGAGCTGTTAGCTTCATAAAGTAAGGGCACAACTGTATGCTGTACTGATGCCTATCAAAGAGATATCTAAGAGAGAGAGACCAAGAGGCCAAGTTGTTCAAATGAAGGAAGCCAAGAGGCTTACTCCATCCCTGACATACAACAGGGTATGAAATGTATATATGGTGGATTCCAGATCAGAAGGAATTTGTTGAAATTTGCTTATAATGCATGGGATTCTCAGCCTTTTTGATTTGTTTTTGGTGTTAGAGAGTTAATAACCTAGAATGGCTATTCCCCTTGTATTTTAGCCATGGTATATCCTAGTGGTTAGTTTACCCTCCTGCACTCTTGTGACCAGCAATGAATACCCTTCTCACTAAAGCCTGGCTCAACAACTACTGCCTTTACAAACTCTGGTCTTCGGAGAGTACAAATCTCCCCTTTTCTTATCACATATTTTATGGCTTTGGTTAATTGTCCACAGCCCTGTCTTGATCTCCTTGAGAGTGCATACAATTTCTGATTGAGATTCTATCTCACTGAGATGAAACTGCAACTTAGTTATCAACTGTATTTATTATAAGAATAAACTATAAGATCAGGTGTGTGGAGCAGCTAGCAGGCTGGCAGAAGGCCAGCAGGCCTGGCCCGTCTTAACTGGCGGCCTGACTTGTCCTGTGGAAAAAGCCCTGGACCAAAGGTGACCTTCACCACCTGCAACCTAAATGCTGTTAACTAATATCTTCATTAATAATGATAAGTTGTTATATTAGGCCAGCAGATTAGCTGGCAACCTGGCAGGAGATTGGCAGGCCTAACTTGTCTTAGAAGCTTATAGGCCTGGTGGGGTGGCTTGGTGAGACATCTTGGCGGGGCAACTGCTGGATATTTATTAATAACTATAAACTGTTATATTAGACCAGCAGAATTGCTGGCAGCCTGGGGGCACAGCCTCCAGGGCTTGGTAAGAGGCCTATGAGCCTGGACTGCTTTGACTGGTAGCCCTTTTTCCAATAATTAAATACACCAAGACCTTTTAATGTTTCAACATTTAGCCCTTAGCTGGGCAGATTCTCAATTAGATAATCTAAATTAACCCGGACCACCTAATCCCAAACAGCCATGTGGCATGTTATACCTTGCCAAGCTCTCAGATGCGTCTGTCTGCTTCCGTGTCTCCTGGCAGAAAGAGAGATTCCCTGTGTAAAACCCATGATTCCTGTTTCCCTCTCAGGAAGTCCCACCTTCCTATACTCTTTCTGCTCAGCTATCAGCGACTTTTATTAACCAATCAGAGAAAGCCTCAGAAGGGGCGGTAACCAGATCTCAGCATTGAAATCTGTCTGATTTCAGAACCAATGCATTAGACCATCTTCCAACACTGGAATCTGATGTTTAACCTGCCATTAAAGGCCCTTTACCTTGGAAAACTGGAGGAATCATGAGTTAATTATTTACCTATAGGTTGTCCAGCACTGGGAATATATGTTACTCCTTGGTGGGGATTGGTGCATGTCCTTACCCATTGGGTACTGTCATAGTCACTGTTCTATTGCTATGAAGAGAAACCATGACCATGGCAACTCTTATAAAAGAAAGCATTTAATTGGAGCTTTGCTTACAGATTCACCCATTATCATCATGGCAGGTAGCATAATGGCAAACATGGCACTGGAACAGAAGTTTAGAGTTACATCCTAACATGTAAACATAGAAGCAGAGAGAGACACTGGGCTGTTGTGAGCTTCTACAACCTCAAAGCCCACCCCCAGTGGCATACTTCCACCAAAGCCACATCTAGTTCCACAAGGCCACACCTTCTAATCCTTCTAATGCCTTCAAATAGTACCACTCCCTGGTGACTAAGCATTCAAAAGTTTGAGTCTATGTGGTCAAGTCTTATTCAAGCCACAACAGGCACATTGAGTACTTCATACTCAATAAATGCTGAACACATACTGTATTAGGTTAGATGAAAGCCATATAATACAGGGAAGCTTCCAAAAGTGTGCACTTCAATTTCTCTAGAATAATGAAAGATTAGGGCCAGAGAGATGGAGAAAGAAAACTCTGTGGGTAAATAACACTGAAAAATTCCCAAATACAATTAAAAACAATGCTTAACTGGAGAAATACTCAGACTTTAAGACTCTCCTTGACACTCCCCGGAGGGATGTAATAATCACCATTTCTAAAAGCAGCCTGAACTGTGATAGTTTTGCCTTTCCATTCATCCATTCACTCTCTTTCTTTCACAGAACCCATGCAATCATAGTATTCAGGAGCCCATATTGAGAAATTCTGCTTTCTACTTGTAAGATTCATAAACATGTCTGACTAATTTCAAAGTAATAATAGAGCAGTTGAATGTGTTCCCACTTGGCGTAAGAGTTAACATAAACATTTTGTCACAGAAACTAAGAAGATGAACTTCAGACCTTCACAAGACATGGATGGTTGTAGCACTGGGTATCCAGGAATCCAATCCCAGTCTCTCTTTAACCTTGTCTGGTGGGTTCTTCTAGGACACCATTTCCTGTCCTAATGATTGGATTCTGAAAAAGATCTCCAGAGTGAGGTTCAGAATTCTGTTTGAGAATATACTAGTACAGCTCATGTGGAGAACAAGCTATGGAAACCCCTGAGAGAACCCCCTGTGATTCCCTCCAAGGAGACTTCGTGTCCTTCCAGAAGAAAATCATATGCTCTGATGGGGTGTCAGGGGTGGGATGGGGAATTCCAGGAGCTCCTCAACCTCTACCTTCTCCACGAAGTTAACTCTCTACTTGGAAATAATGAAGTAACTGACAGATCAGGCCTGGCTCTCTGACATTTAATACCATCTGCATCTCAGTGCCCTATGATTGTGCCACCAGTTAACCATAATGTGGTGTTTTGAGAACCATTTAGATATTAATTATTTCTTAATAATCTCGTCATTGAAAGCCTAAAGCTTTGCCTAGGATTCCAATCAAAGCTTTCACATGAAAAAGAAGGGTGATATTAAGCAAGAAATAATAAAGCTTCTGAAAATAATTCAATAGAGTGTCTTTGACAGAATAATGGAAAAGAACAACGCACATCACCACTGGTGCATGTCTGCTCATTAGAGTTTTGCATTGACTATTGTACCGTGGCTGCAGACCCTTCTCCAAATGGAAGTGTTTGTGAACCCATAAAGAATCATATCTCCTTAGTGAGAATCAAGGACAGTATGCATTCTGTAAAAGTCCTTTTAGCAATGTGAAAAAAAAAAGCTTCCATTAGCACCCAGATGTAGGTTTAAAAAGCAAGCTTCTTTGGAAATATGCTGTCTTCTTTTAGTCGACATTTCAGCTTCTCTCTGAGGATGGGGATGGACAAAGACTGTAGTCTTATTTATGAGGTGTATGGGATCTTCTGAAGAACAGAAATAGCTAGGCCATGGTTGCCGGCTGAGTCATATACTATGCTCCAAGCTTTATCCACATGGTCTAATTGGAGGGTATGGGAAGGTTTCATTTAATGTGAGAGTGGTTTTCCTAAATGTCTTGTGGTTACTATGCTGGGTTTATTACCTTTAGACTCTCATGGATTCACTTTTAAAGAATCAATTAAGCAAGAAAAGTCTTGGAAGGTGACTCATGCTATCACAAGAATGTTAAGAACAGAGTTGGGGATGACTGATACCTGGGTGGTATGTATCAGGAATCCAGGGCTGACTGTGACACCTGCTTTCTAGGCCTCTTCTCATTAGCTAAGATTCAAGCATTTGGACCATCTGTATATTATCCCAGGCAGCTTACTGAGGTCAAAAACAAGAGAGTCAGATGGAGAACACAAAGGCTAAGTAAATCTTCTAAACAGTCATGTTGGACAAGTCAAATCACCATTGTGTGGAGGGTAGAACTTAGCCCCATATCAATGGTATTTGCCCACCCTCTTCAAGAAATATTAAAAAGAGGGTTAAGTGCCTCTTTTCTAATGTGAAATTCATGTTAAAAAAAGAAGGGGGGGCTTGGGGAGTTGGGAAGATGGCCTATCAGGTGAAAGCAATTGTTGCACAAACATGAGGACCCGAGTTCAAATCCCCAGAACCCACTTACTGCTAGATGTGTCATGAGAGTCTCTAACCCTAGTATTGTGGAGTGGAGACAAGGGATCACAAGGGATTGCTGGCCTCCCATGTAGCTGAAAAATAATAAGCTTCAGCCTCCATGAAAAGCCCCCTTCCAAGGGAGTAAGGCGGAGAACAATAGGCCACAGTATTCATTGCCCTCTATGCTTCACATGTGTGCCCATATACTGCACCCTTGCTTACACACACACATGCATGCATGTACAAACACACAGGAAAATAAAGATAAATATTTTTATAAAGGTCTTGTCCACTTTGAGTAGATCATTTGGTCAGTAAGCGTGAAGTCTTAGGTTCAATCCCTGTTAACTGCAGAACACAAAGACATGCACACACACACACACACACACACACACACACACACACTCTCTCTCTCTCTCTCTCTCTCACATACTCACTAACATACATGCTCACACACACACAAAACTTGATTTGTTACTTCATATATTTTGTTGTACAGTAAGAAGAATATTTACCATTAAGTAATGCACATATCTCAATATGAAATTGGAAAATGAGTATAGTGTTGATTTATAATATTGCTGTGCTTTTCGTGTAGCTCTTTGATGGTTATACCAGTTGAAAGATTAAAACACACTAACGCAACTTCAGATTCATGTGTTGTATAGGCATACTTTTCTCCTTATTGAAAAAAAAGAGTTTAAATTCTTCTTGTAAAAGGGGCCTCTTGATATGCACCATGTTTGAGGATTTAAAAATAATAGATTGGTATCTTTAGGATACCCAATAGATATTTTGGGTAGAGTGTCCATGTCTCAATTACTAGGTGTGGATTTATCAATAGGCAACTTGTGAATGGAAGAACACTCCTTTCTTTCTTCTTAGAGATTTCCTTCATGGCAATAGAATCCTTGAAATCCTCAGGGAACAAATTGGGGATAAAAGTTAGAGAGCGCACCCGACTTATTTTCCACGCTCTGAGCAGACCCAAGAAGAAAGACTGAATTTAATCAAAAAAGATTTTATTGATGAAGGTATCTCTCCTTCAGGCTAAACTTTGGCCCCTGCATGCTAATAAACTCTCTCATTTCTCAGAAGTAGCCTTCTGCATAAAATCCTGGGAGAGACCATGGGCAGAATACATCTCAGGGAGAGGAGCTCTCAGCCAATCAATCAGATGTCTGTAAGGTCTCTGCTGTCCCTCACTGAGTCGGGGAGTCACTTGTCTGGCTTTAGGCTACCTGCGGTTTAATTCTTGGGCAGTCACCTGAATGCCTTTGGATGCCTGGGAGAATGAGGTTTCTACTGCAAAACCCAGCCCTCTGCCTGCTCCTGCCAGCTGAACCCTCCCTAGGCATGCACACCCTGGTGTTTTATGCCTATCTTTACTGTACACATGGAAGTTTTACCATCCAGATATGAAGATGAGCAATCTGCAGCCTCCAGATTTTATGACTGCTAATTAGTAGCCTGTTTGTGCCCTTTTAATCTGTTATTATAATAGGGCACCATGACATACAGTTTTTCTTTGGACTTTCTGTCTGTGGCAGCCAGAGGAGGCCGTATTTTGTACTTTCTTATTATCAGCAGGTGTGACAAATATTAATAAAGGGATATTTAAAAGGGCAGGGTGCATCCTGAAACTCTCACTCTCATCTTACACCTGGACTTGAGTTCCAGTTCTCATTGTGGCTTCAAATGGGAGTTCTTCCCTAAAGATGATTTTCAGAATCAGAGCACAGAGTAGGAAGCTAGAGAGCGACTGGATGGAGCCAGTGGGCACTCTGTTTTCTTAGCTTTCCAGAGATCAGCAGTGAGGGGTCATCCACACGACCTTGGTACTTGGTGAGGGTGGAGAGAGAATGGGATGGGATTCTTGGCTTATGTTCATAGCATCTGTGATCAGTGCTTTCCGTATAATCTTTTTCTCTCTTGTCTTTTGTTCCCTGCCTCCGTGTCACTCAGCCTTGGCTTCTTGGCTAGAGGTTATTTCCCAGATTTGCCATCCATGTCTCTGAGCTCAGGTGGAATACAAATCACTTTGGGTAACAGCCCATGTCTGCCTCACATTCTGGAAAGGCTCCAGCACATTTTTCTGACAGGTAGTGTTCAGTTAATACACATTTTCTTTCCAGATATCTCAGGTAGACATCCTAATGCCGTCTTCTCAGCCTATGAGGAATGTTGATTAATGGTCCCAGCTACTGAGAGTGGTGTTGTCCTCTGCTAAGAATGGGCATTGCTTTTTTTCCTTTTTAATTTCTCTCAAATGCAGTCAATGGGAGTTTGTATTTCCAAATAACCATGGTAGGATATGGGGGCCTTTGCTCTGCTGCCATCTTCACTTGATTAATATGATGTGCAACTGTAGAAGCCCTGGAAACTCTGGGATGCTGTAGCACTTAGAGATAAAAAGTACCCAGAGCTTGCCCGATGGACTTGCTTCCCCAATGTGGGTGTTTGCCCTTGATCCCATGACTTTCTTGTCCTTGCAAGCAAATGCCTGGCATTGCTTTCTTTTGGGAAATAAGTTCTAAAATCACAAATGGGCTCTTGACCAAGGTCTACCTCCTTGCTGATACTCACCCTGAGTTCTTAGAAATCCTACGTGGAATGTGGCAGGTCCCTGAAATTCCCAGTAGAAAGGTGATTTTTAAGATTTTGTTTATTTATTTATTTTTAATGAAAGCAATGCTCATGTCCTTCATATATGCCTCCAGGCTCCCATGGAGAGAAGTCAAAGAAAAGCATACTTGTTGGTGAGAACCCCAGGTATATGTATTTCAGGGACCAAGAGGGGAGAAACATAAATAAGGGTTCAAAGTAACAAAGCTTTGCTGAGAAGATGCAGGACAAGAGGCTAGATCTTGAAATATAAGTAATCAAACAGCACAGTTCCTACAAAAACCAAATCCAACAGGTTGCAGCTGCTTACCTCCTGACTCAGCTATGGGTTCTCAGAATAGCCTGATGCAAAACACACCAGAGATGTCAATAGCTGAAAAACCCCAAAGGCCCAGGTATCAGGTACTTTCTAGCAGTCCTTTGGGGTGTTTCAACGGGTATTTTTCTTACTGGGGTCATTCCATCATGGAGTCTCTGGGGCAGAGAGGACACATGGTCCCTCCCCACTCCCAGAATCTCTCAGTGATAAGTAGGTCCCTTAGCAGTGGTTGAAGTTAAATCAAGGCATAAGGAGGCTGAACGGTGAGTGGCTGAGCCCAGTGGGCATCTGATGTTCTCCTGTGAGCCTCTATACTGAATATGCCTGGAGAACCTCCACGTAATCCTAATGGCCAATAGGGGAGCTTTCTCATGAGGCATTAGAGCAGGGAGAGAGAAACAGAGTGTGTGGTGGGGGGGGGGGCTGTCTGACATTTTCTTAGAAATGTCAAAATAAAATTAGCAATTCTGTTTCAGAATTCTAATTCTGTTTGGCTGCAATTACATTTTGCCTAAATATGTTTTTATTGTCTGAAAACTACAACCACAGGTATATTTGATTCTTAAGGTCTCTCTCGCTATTTTTAATTTAATTTTATTTTTTGTCCTAAAAATTGAATGGGTTCCAAGTCTAACCTTTTTAGATATAATCAAATGTTAAGCAGAAATTTTTAATATCACTGTGAACTAGAAGTAATTGCAGAGTCACCCCAAGATTTCATCTTACTACATTTTCTGTTTAGTATTTTCTATTGCATCCTGTGGCTACATCTCAATAGTCCATGACATGTCTGTAAGGTGTTGACTTTCACATGCCCTTGTTGAAGTGGGGATCAACCTACTGTCCCATAGCACAACTCCAATACTCTTCTTCAACAAAAGAGGAAGAGAACTCAGACTTAGCACTTTCTCAGGTGATTTTAGTAGCTTGGTATTTACAAGAAATTCAAGCAGCATTAGCAGCGTGAAATGACTTTGTTGAACTGGAATGATAATTCAACAAACCCCCAATTTCTGCTTTAAATCACAATAAAGTTACCTCTAGGAACGTTGTGTGATCATGATTTTTTTGTTATATTAATAGCTAAAAGTGTGCAGGTAATGCTGTCAAACATTGCTTGTATATATGTGTGTGTAGGTATCCATGCACCAACATGCATATACAAGTTTATCAAAAATTTTGCTGATGAAACTGTATGTGTATCACACCATGTATATATAATCAAAAATACATATTCACCTTTTCAGTGAATTTCATAAAGTCAATTAGGTTTTCACACAATGCATTTGTTGATGTTGCACTTCTATATTTATGGTCAATCAGATCATATTGTAACCATGATCTCAGAAATTGAGATAGAATTAAATGCTTAGCTGCTATCTAATTATACCCTCTCAGTCATCACTGACAAACAAGTGTGCTTGAGATATGAATGTTTGTTGATAGCTTTATGTGACAAGCAAGACAAAAATGAAATGGCAAAAATTCATCACCAAGCCGATCTCATTTGTCAATGCATGAGTGACTCTTCTGGTGAATAATTTGTTAAGAATACCAAGGTATATTTTCTTAGTTTCTGTAACAGCTGCAGACACAATGTGCTTTTCAATTAAATGTGTGATATTGTTTTCGGGTCTAGATAATCAAGAACATAATAACTAGGTTATGGTTTCCAATTCTGTCACATGTAGTACATTCTTCTTTACCATACGTACGTATGTCCTAAGTATGTCATGCTACATACTTAATGTGCCAATACACGGAGCTGGGAAATTGTGACCAAATTGTGTGTCACCTTACGTCTCTTCCACCACACCAATACAATAGAGCCAACCACCCAGTATCACCGATAAGAATAAAGTACGGTGAAGCAATTAGGACATAGGAATTCTGAATATTCTTTTGAAACTTTGCTTTTAGTAATTATTTATCTATAACTTAAATAATTTAATTAACAATTTAAACAGCTTATGGATTTTTCTGAAATTACTCAGACAGTTTTTGTGAGCTAGTACAAGATAGCTCCAGCATATCAATGTTCGTATCCAGCTTATGTGGAGCCTGAAACTGGCAAGCAGCCCCCAGATTTGGAACGAATAGAAGTTAAGTTCAAGAGAATCATTTCTATTTTGCTTTGCCTCCTTTGTGCCCCCTGCAACCCAAGTCCCTTCTCTACTTTAACATCTTTCTTTTTCTATTTTATTGATTTGAGAAACTGCACACCACCATTAGGCCCGTGTGTCTCATGAGCTTCATTTGTTCAGCGACAACCGGAGTTGTTACATGACACCTTGCTCAGGGAATGGGGAGTTGGATGTCACACATTAGGTGGACAGGGCCTCTTGCCCACAGAGTACCACCTGCCTTCTTCCAATAGGGTTTGTGTCTCTGGCCATCTCAGGACACTCTGAGGTCCTGGAAGGTCCCGCCCTCTCTGGCCATCCGCCCACTCTGCTTGCATGTCTTTTCCACCATCAGTTGATGTTGCGAAGGTGTTCATTTTCTCCCTCACTGAGACAATGAACAGCATGAAAACTAGATTCCGTTGCCAACTCTGCATTTCTCTGGTGGGTACCATCTCAGAGGATTCCTTTTTTTCAGATTTAAAAAAAATATTTACTTATTACTTCAGGTTACATCTCCATCACAGTGCCCTCTTTCCACCCCTCCCAGTCCCGCCCTCCCACCCTCTACCCCCTATCCCCTCCATCCCACTCCTCCAGAGTGGAGGGTCCCTACATAACAGTCCCCCACCCCAGTTCAGCAGTCATATGAGGGCCAAGAGCCTCCTCATACACTGGGGGCCTAAGGCAGCACCACTAGGGCAAAGTGTCTCATTGATAGGAAGCAGTCTATGTTCCTGTTCCCTTTGGTGCATTGGCTGTAGTATAGTTATCCTGTACTATATGGCTGACTTCTGCTTTGCGCTGGCTCTTGCTCACTTCTGCAGTGAGGCTGCTCGGCCTGGGTTTGAGCTGCTCCCCACTGCCTAGGTCCCTGCCATGCTGCACCCTGCTCCCTGGGTTCCCCGTTGCGCTGCTCCCAGCTGCCTGGGTACCAAACTGAGTTGCGCCCTACTGCCTGGGATCCCCGCTACTGTGCCCTGTGGCCTGGGTGGGTCTGTTTACCTGAGTGTCTGAGGGTCCCACGAGGGACCCCCATTTGTCCCTGGGTTCAGTGGGTGTGACCCTGCGGGTTCACGCTTCTCAGGATGTTGCTCAGCTTGTTTATATTTCTGCGATGTTGTAGCTATTCCCCCCACCCCCCAGCTCAAAATGTGTCCCTGCCGACTTCCACCATCTTGGATCTCCCTCTCAAGAGTTTTCTTAAACTTCAATTACTGGCTGCTTGGGTTATTGGCGAAACTGTGTGGTAATGATCTCTTTTCCTATTAACTTGTTTCTGAACTTAAACAGCAGTGCTTTTTGCCCCTTGTATCCACCGAAATGAATACTTGGAATTTGACATGTCAGCAGTCCATTTCAATGATTCTGTGAAGTGTGCTAGCTTCATTTTCCCCAAAATATTGACGTATAAATTGTTTCCAACAGTTTGTCTTCTATAGCTCTCACCCATCAGTGTTCATATCCTACTTATGTGGACCCCAAAATCAGCAAGCAGCCCCCAAATGTTTTTGAGACATTTCACAATTAAACCATTTCACAATTTACCACCAGTGATTTTATATTGGACACTGGCCTTAAAAAAAGATGGCACTTGTGAACATGCCTGCACTTGAGAGTAGGAACTGTTTAATCCAAGCAGTGCATAAGGTGGTCAGCTCACATCTGACACTCTTTAAAACTGGGGCATAGTACAGTAGTCATGAAAAAAGAAGATAGCCATAGTAGCTCTTCCTGGGAAGAGTTTCAAAGCACCTGATGCTAAATGTGCATCTTTCTATCCTGTGTTTCTGTTATTCAGTGACAGAAAGATTGTCCCCATCTTACTTCCTGGCAACAAAAACTGGCCCATTATTATCAATTCAGAAATTATAGGGGGACATATCTTTCTTATTTTACTATTTAGACTTTAATTAATTATGCATTTTGTGTTTATTATATATATTTAGTGTAAACAATAGTTAAGCACTGATCTTGTAAATTCTAATATCCTGTCCTCATTTCTAACCCTTTCTTTTCTGACTTTATTTTACATTGCTTCATGTATTTATCTCTGGGAAAAAAAATAGTTATGTTGAAAGAAAGTAAGGGTAATTTGACGTTTCAGTTTTATCCAGGACTATATAGCTTCATAGATTGGCTTTGGGAAGTCGTATCTGGGATTTTTTTTTTAATTTGACAATTACATGTAAATATTTATAGCTATGTGCATTTTCCTCTAAGAGTCTCAGTTTCTATCATTTCCCAGACAGGGTTCATGTGATATGCTAAATCACCTCCTGATAGGGACAGTAGGACCCTCTTTGGGGTTTTTATTATTATATTTTAAGGTGCTAGAGATGGAACATGAGAAGCAGGAGCTTAGCTGTAGAGCCAGATCATCAGTCTGAGACCCACTTTCTACTCCATGCCTGTTGGAAATGACTTTCACTGATGAACGGTTGGCCATTTTTCCTTACTTAATGTCTCTTTTAAAATCGACTTTTATTGAATTAGTTATCTTTAAAATTGACTTTTATTGAATTAGTAATTTTTAAAATTGACTTTTATTGAATTAGTTCTTTGACAATTTAATGTCTCTTAAAGAATATTTTTATTTCAAAGTTCTAGTCAATGGCTGGATAAGAACTAAAAGAAATGTGTGTGTGTGTGTGTGTGTGTGTGTGTGTGTGTGTGTGTGTGGTAAATGTACATGTGTATATGTGTGTGGAGTATGTGCATATATGTGTACATATACTGTACATATACACAGTGTATATATACACTGCACATGTACATATGTGATGTCTGAGGTGTGTATATATGGTGTATGTATATATATATATATATATATATATATATATATATATATATATACGTATATGTGTATGGAATGTGTGTATGTGTTTGGTGTATGTGGAGTATGTGTATGTATGTGTACCTGTATGTATGTGAAGTGTGTATGGAGTGTGTGAATGTGTGTGAATATATAGGATATTTGTGTGTGTGGTATAAATTTGCATATGGAGTATGTTTATGTGCTTGTGAATGTGTACAGAGGATGAGTATGTGTGTGTATGTGTATGTGTGTGTGTGTGTGTGTGTGTATGTGTGTGTATGGGATATGTGCATGTGTGTGTAGTACATATGTATGTGTGTGTATGGAATGTGTTTGTGTGTGAGAGAAAGAGAGTTTGTGTGATGTGTGTGTATGTTTGCATGTATGTTGTGGGTATGGTGTACATGCATGTATACATGTGTATGCGTGTATATAGTGTATCTTCATGTGTGGTGTGTGCATAATATGTGGTATATGTGGATGTGTATGTAATGAATATAGTATTGGTGTGAGGTGTGTGTGTTATGTGTGATATATACATATATATATATATATATATATATATATATATGGGTCTGGTTTATATATGGTATGTGTGTGAATGTCCTGCCCTATCACTCTGTCTTATTCTCTTGAGACAGGGTTTTTCATTGTCTTAGGTAGGATTTTATTGCTGTGAAGGGACACCATGGCCCTGGCAACTCTTATAAAGAAAAACGTTTAATTGGGGCTGGCTTACAGCTCAGAAGTTCAGTTCATTATCTTCAGGGTAAATGGCATGTAGGCAGACATAGTGCAGAATGAGCTGAGAGTCCTACATCTTGATCCATAGGCAGCATAAGGGGTGTGTAGCTTGAGCATAGGAGACCTCAAAGTCCACCCCACTGTGGCATATTTCCTCAAACAAGATTACACCTACTCCACGAAGGCCATATCTCCTAATAATTCCACTCCCCATGGGCCAAGCATTTAAACACATCAGTCTATAAGAGCCTTTCCTATTCACACCACCACACTCACCAAACCTGGAGTTAGGCTGGTAGACAAGACCCAAATATCCTCCTGTCCCCAGCCCTCATGCCTACCTCTGACCTTACCGGCCTCTGCAGAAGCAAGTGTCCCTGTGCCTGTGTACTCTTTCCATCATCTCTGTCAGCCTTTTGCCCCATGAAATCACTTAACCACCTGATTATAGGACAGATAAATAGATACATTTTTGTAAATTGGCCATCAAATGTATAGTGAACCAATGAAAAATATTTGTGCATCAAATGCATCTGTTGCTTGTTGGGACTAGATCCAAGAATCCATGCTTTTTGTTCATTTGAAGTACTGTTGAGGTGTCTGAACTAACAGTAGCAATGATATCTCAATGATATTCTACAGTGTTGATGCACTATGGACTGTCACTTTTTATATACTGAACCCACTCTTTCCACTTTAATGTGAGTCTATGGAACTAGCTTGAGCATACTGTCATTGTAGGTAATGTTGAAATAAGGACCAAGCCTGAACAAGATGCTCACTAACTTAACAGTCACATAAACATGCCATAACTGCTTCTGTTCTTGCCATTGTAACAGCAATAACTAATGGATTTTGATGAATCCCTGTTGCTTTATCTCACCCAAATCTCTTTGCTTTTGTAAGCTCATTTAGTCTTCCCAATACTGTCATTCATAACCATTGCTGTTCTTTTCATCTGATAGATGAGCAACCTGAGGTACATAGAAATTCAGTATTTACACTGGATAAAGTAGCTAGTAAATCCTACCACTGTGATTCAAAGCAAGATAGCCCAACCTCCAAGAACCTAGGATCAGATCGGAGCTGTGTGTAATTGTCATTGCTGTTCTCTATCACGGAATGTGCATGAGTTTTAGAAACAAGATTGATCCAGACAGACATGGTGTTGATAGAAACCAAAGGACCTGGAGGCTGTGTAAAACAAATGGAAGGTAAGGAATCTTCCAGAATGATTTAAGAATAGAACACAGAGATCACTGACAGACCGAAGAGCAACCTCAAGGCCCTGGGGCTATAAAGGGTTTCTAATAGCCTAACAAGAACAGAAACAGGACTGCTGGCCAAACAGTGACAACAAAGGGACAGAGGCTGAAGACTAAGGTGGTTCATGTGCCATGTGAACAAGAACACAGAAAGACCGTTCTTTAGCAGGTCAGCCATATGCCCGTCTAGGTGACATGATAGCACTGTCTTGCAGAAGTTTCTTTTCTTTTGTTTGATGTATCTTTTTCTTTTATCTTTCTGTCAAATGTCTCGTCCTCTCGTTGTCCCCCTGGGTGAAGGACTTTGCTACCTTGCTGTGAGGAAAAATTATTTTATCAGTTAAACCATTGAATTTTTCATTAGTCAAGCCACTTAATTAATGACTTAGTATAACCCATCCAAATTGTTCTTTAAAAATCAAGCAAGCAGCTGAGAGTGGTGGCACACGCCTTTAATCCCAGCACTTGGGAGGCAGAGGCAGGGAGATCTCGGTGAGTTCCAGGTCAGCCTGGTCTACAAAGTGAGTCTCAGGACAGCCAGAACGACACAGAGAAACCCTGCCTCGAAAAACCAAAGGGGGAAAGAAAAAAGCAAGCAAACCAATAAAAAACAAAAACAAAAAGCCAAAAACCAGAAAATCCTGGAGAGAGTCCATTAATCCAAGAGCCAAGGCAGTCCTTCTTCTTCCTGTTATATCACGGACAGTCCACTTTCTATTTATGAGCCCAGCAGTTGATGTGATGTGACAATCACTGTCAATGCTTAATGTAAATATTGAACGTGGACCATGTTTTTAACTCTATTTCTCATCTATTTCACTCTGAATATTAAGCTTTTTGTGGTTTGTTTCATACTATGTATTTTTAGGTGGTTTAATTTTGTCATAGTGTACATCAAACCTGTCAAGCTTTCCAATCCTTGCTTCTTCTCCCCCATTATGGCAGTTGATTAGGGCTTTCTTTAGATCATTATCAATCCTTTTCTACCTTGCAGATAGTGCTGTTAAGACAAATCTATCATATCCCAGAGATCCTACACAGCTTGTTATTTCCGGGTGATTTATTACCCTCACTATGGAAATGTTGTTAGTGAACGTTAGGGCAGCAGACGCTGTATTGAGAAATATCAATGTATCCTCATGTTCCGGCTTGCAGTGACAGTCAGAGATCCATCTCCCTGACAGTTACCTTGTTAACATTTCGATCACATGGCAAATTTGCCATTTTTCATGGTAACAAGTATAAGTTTGCACAAGAACCACAGCTAGATGGGGAAGATGAAACAGCTCTCTCTTAGTTTCTCCATGTGATATAATCAGTAGTCTTTGGGAGGAGTGCAATAATTACTCCATGGAAAGCCCGGCCACTGGAAAAATGTGTATGTTCTAGAAAGCTCAGATATTTCTTCATTAGGATAAGCCCTTCTTTTTTTCATTTGCTGACATTTTGATGAACACACTGCACCTACATGAATTAGTGAGACACAACAAAAGAGTTTACCATCAGCAGGTTAGGTTTAATTGATATGAGATGTGAGAAAGAACATGGATGAAAATACCAGCATGCAGATTCTAAGGAACAAAGAATTAGTGGTGGGTCTGACTGTTTCTCCCTCAGTGGTCTAAATTCACTGTGAAGCCCTCTGTTGTCAGTATCAATGTTGAGTAATGGACGTTCTTCACCAAATACCTACCAATATCTGAGGGTGATCCTCTCCACGCCATATTCCTCCATGGGAGATGATGCTGTCTTTGTGTTGTTTTTCTATCACACTGGCTCCTGTGCTGTGAAATCTTTAGTTGAAGAACTTTTTAAAGCTCCAAGCTCTGGGTGTTGCTGAAGGAAAGAATGTGTTTCAGAAAGCATCCCACTTTGGAATCAGCATTTTGTTATGTTTACTGGTTGTCGGAAATGGGTACTGATCAATAACATTTGGTCTTTATATGTTTCTTTTAGGCAACCATAATATATGTGTGTGTGTGTCTAATATAAATATATATTATATATGTGATATATGTAATATTATATTTTCATAATTATATCACTATATAACTCACAAGAGAAAAGTTATGCCAAATGTAATCGCTTATCCCTTTCATTATAATATACATATAGGTATGTGTTTGTTTGATCTTTTTATGGCAAGGTCTCAGGTAGCCCAAGTGGATCTTACATTTACTCTGTTGCTGAAGTTTCTTTTGAACTCTTGATCCTCCTGCCTCAGCAAGCCAAGGCATGAGTTGCCCTGACTAGCTCATTTTATTTTTAAAGGAAGAAAATATTGAAGGAGGCATCTATTCCAATGATATCATAGTTTTGACCTGAAACATAACTTGTTTGTTTATTCACTTTTGTTTGTGTTTTGAGACATTGGTTTTCTGTGTATCCCAGGCTAACCTCAAACTTGTGATCCTCCAACCTTAGCCTACCAGGTCCAGCATGTCCCACCCTACTCCACTAAAATATCCCTTGTACATCTTAATTTTCATTGTACATAGACTCTGGTTAAGAAATTTAGACTAATAATGATGTTTCTGTTCATTTGTCATTAGTTTTCTTGCCTTTTCAATGTGTGGTGAAGGCTTTTGCTTTATCATATGACTCACCATGACAGTGACATAGCTCATTTCAGAATTGGGGGAAGAATTTTCTTCTATTTTTTCTTCTAAGTTATCATTCTGATGACTAGTGTTCAAAAGGAAATACAAACTGAGGCATAAGAAATCCCAGAGAAATCTCATCGCCTTGACAGGAGATCTGATTCTTCGGGGTTGGGGCTACTTGAGTGTCTCCAAAGCCACCTTCTTTCAGTGCTGGCTTTTCCCTTTGCTATCTGTCTGTCTCAAGTCCTTATGTTGCATGTCTGAACAAGGGCAATGTCTTTTATGAATTCGTCTGTCCAGCCCCTGAGGACTTGTTTATATGTCCTACAAGTCTGTCCTGCTGCCCTTGTCACTTCAAGTTCTGGGTCATGGCTCTGGGCTTCCCTGCTTATCATATCTTGCTCTTGGTAACCATATCTTCCTCTTCCTCAGGCTCCTCCCAAAGCACTTCTTCCCTCTTATGTCTTCAGCTCCTTCTAAATCTCATAGATAGCATTAAACTATCATTAGTTAAAAAACTTTTTGTTGCTGTTGCTGTTGTTGTTTAGGCAAACTTAGGGTAATTACAGTTTCCTAAATCAATTAAGTAGAGTGTTTTTTGTTAGGCCATTGGAACAAAATCTTTATTTAAAAAACTCAAGTACTCAAGAGTAGAATGGCTTCATGGTTGGTTACATTAACACATAAGTGTAATAATTAAGAATATAATTAATCAAGAAGGAGGTCAGCAGGAGTAGGAAGAGGCTAAGAGAGAAAATTGGGGAGAATATGATCACAAATACTGTGTGTGTGTGTGTACATAAAATTGTCAACATTAAAAATGATAATTTTATTAAAAGAATTTAATTTATCCCTGGCTTAGCCTGCATTTTTCCTTTGTGAACTTCTTGCTCAAGGCTAGCCTTTTTCATGGTCACAAAATAACTACAGTGGTATAGACTCCTGTCTCAACTCCCAAATGGAGAAAAATTATTTTCATGTCTTCCTAAGTGTTTGTCCTGATGGGTAAGACATTCTTTCATATATGTCTCCTTGCCAGCTGAGCATGTCAGTGACAAGACTGTGTGATCTGACTATTCTTCTCATTGTATTAGATCAGTCTGTCCAAATAGGAGTAGCTTTCTACAAAAGATATGGACTGATGGAAAAGGGTATCTCCTTTAACCAAACTGGGGTTACCTTAGCAAAGTGAGGAGGAGGAGAGGAGAAGCAGGTGCATAACCAACAGGAAGCCTGCTCGGTGTTTGCACACTCCTGAGTCCTTCATGAGAAAAGGAGTCCCGTGATTCTCATGCTATCTTTCTCTTTTAGTTTGGTTGCCAAATAACAGGAGCCTTTTCCCCCCACAGGTAAAAGCTATGAACTCCTTCTCTCTTGAAACCTTTGTGTGTGTGTGTGTGTGTGTGTGTGTGTGCATCAGATTTATGGACTGTGGAACGTTTGGGGTTGCTGTGTTATGTTTTCAAGGGAAGCAACACCCCCACAACTCGTTCGCAGCTCTCCAGGTCTCATTTTGCCTAGTGGTGGGACCTGCTATTCCAAGCTGTTCACCTTTAAATGACATGGCATGTTGTCTACCAACAGTCCATACTAGGTGATTTCAAGCCTCATGTAGTTCATGATGCTGTTTTGAAGTAAACAACCTGTTCAAGATCATGGTTCTATTTGGGAATGTAATCACTTTATTTTTAAATTTGAAAACATAGTAAAAATATATTTAACATAAAATTGTTACACCCTTAAAGGTGTGTGGTTTAGTGGCATGGTATACACTCAGATTGTATGATGAATGACAAGGAATCCTAGGATGTGATTCTTGTTATACCAATATCCAGAATTCCTCTCATCTTGGAAACCTGAAGCTCTGAATGCATTAAATATGGACTATTGTTTTCCTCCAGCCCCTGGTAACCACTATTCTATTTTCTGTGTGAGTTTCACCACTCTGGATGAGAGTGTGGAGTAACATAGTATGTCTTCTTGCTTTATGGTTTGTTTCATTTGGCTTACTATCTCACAAGTTCGTCTCTGTGTCATCTTTCAGGATTTCCTTCTCATTCAGTGTGGAATGATGTTCCATTGTGCAGATAGACTACGTTTTGTTTATGTGATAATCGGTTGGTGACATTGGTTTGCTACTGAACCATGGCTGTCATGATTGTAGCTTTGATAAATATGGATGTATAAATATCTGATCAAGTCCCTGATTTCGCTTATTTTAGACTCACGCCCAGAAGTGAATTAGCTAAATCATATGGTAGTTCTTTTTTTAAGTTTTGAAGAACCATCACATTTTCCAGTGGCTGTACCATTTTACAATCCTACCAATAATGTGCAAGTGGTCACATTTCTCCCCATCTTTGCATGATTTCTTCAAAAAAAAAAGGAAAGAAAGAAAGAAAATACCTTTTTAATCATTTATTTTGATTTTATTCCTACCAGCCATTCTAAGGAATATTAGTTCTGATTTGAATTTCTTTAAAGATTAATGATGTCTGGAACAGCCTTTTGTGTCCCTTCTAACTTTTTAAACAAAGTCTTTATCATCTGAAGTCTCCTTGCTGGCTGAGAACTTACTGGATTTTAGTGTGGAAGCTATCATTTTCTCCTATCTCTGTGACTAGAAGAGGTTTTCTAAAATATTCCCTTTCAGAACAAGGCTAGAGAACTCCCAAGGTCAAGAGAAATAAATTACATATGCCCCACCCTGCCCCCAAATGGAAGTGATTCATGGCTTTGTTTGTTTCCTGTACTTTTAGTCTTGTGATACTGATTCAACTCCAAAAGGAAACTTCTGGAGTATTTTAAAAATAGCAACCTGAACTTGCAATTCCAAAGTTACAATTCCATGTAGGACAGACCCCAAGTAGATAAAAACAAGAGCTGGCAAAGGGCATTAGATATGTACATGTGATCTCAGATCTCTTCATTATTTGATAGTGAGTTCATCTTGTACCAAAGCACATGTGTCTTTTAAAATTTTTTTATATTGATTTATTTAATTTTATATATATGAGTGTGTGTGTGTGTGTGTGTGTGTGTGTGTGTGTGTGTGTGTGTGTGCTGGTGCCTGTGAAGGTCATAAGAGGATGTAAGTTCCCCTAGAAATGGAGTTATGGAGGGTTGTCAACCACCATGTCTGTGCTGGGAATAGAACCCACGTCCTCTGCAAGAGCAATTGAACCAGCCATCTCTGCAGCCCTGTGGACATCTTTTCCCTGTCCTTGTATGTCAGTCAGTTCAGCCTTTTCCAAATCAGGGCTCACATTCTGTTCTTGCATTATGGACCTTTCCAATCTGTGAAACTATTAAAATAAGACTCTATATGTTTCTGAGTGTAGGGTTAGAATCTGTGTTCTGAGAACTCTTTAAGTTAGGCTCGGCCACCCCTCCTTAATCAGCCAAATGAAAGACCTAAATCCATAGTAAAATTTTTTAAGTACATTTCTTTTTCAGTGTGGTTACATTGATTCAGAAGAGGCAAAATGAGATTTAGTACTGCCCCTCAAGTCTTCCTTAGTCTTGTTTTCCTAATGTGAAAGCTTGGTTTACATAGAAGGCAAGAACTTTGGATAACCAAGTGGTCCTGATCAAGGTCCATCCCTGAATGCCCATCACAGCCTTGGCTCCAGTTTCTCCAGCAAGGTGGTCTGACGAGTTACACATTTTTCTCCCATTGAGAAAATTCCTCCTCTGGCTGCCCCTAAGGCATCAACTTTTCCTTCTATAAGAATGAGATTCCTGGATGAATTTCAATTACTCAGGGTCTGTTATTTCAATAGTTTCATAACCAAAAGAAGGGATATCAAATGTCTTTCTTTGCCAGGCTGGTCAAAATATAATAGTTCTGTAGCAAGCCAAAGATGTACCACTCACTAGCACCTCTACGAAGTAAGGATTGGCATGTGGGCTAATCGTCTCTTCCAGGAGCCACACTTGAAAAGCTTTGCACTTGACTGGCTGGCCTCTGTTTTGTTTTCCCACTTTGGGATGGAGGGTACTGTAATTTAAAATGTATACTATTCTTGTACTAAAAAGAAAATTTTCACAAAACAAGAGAGCTATTTGGCATCCTAAGGGTATATGTGCTTAAGAGAAACTCTGATATTTAAGATAATGATGGTACTTATTATGGATGACATACGAATTCATGTCACAAACGGTATTTCCACAACTAGTCTATATCAAAACTGTTCCCCATCCCTCATTAAAGCCATTGAATTTTCTGGTAGTTATAAGTTAAATCATATATAGCTGTCTCAAACATACTTTGGTTTTTCTTTTCATAAAGAAAATTGAACCATCCTTCTTTAACAACTGAAAGTAAGAAAATAGGAATATAGTTATTTGAAAAGCTTCCCTCTTCACTGAAGAGGATGGATTATACATCACAGGATGTTTCCCCTATTCCCTGAACAAAGATAATAGACCCAGAAAGAGTCCCGGAATGAGACAGGTGTCACGATGACTGCAGTGAGAACACGGTGGCCCACATCACCCTCACCTTGTGAGTGATGGTGAAAAGGTGATCCAGCAACTGCTTCCCTGGGAGAGAGAAGCTTGGACAGTCAACAGTGAGTAGTTAAGGGAAGCAGCTGATACCTCCAGCAGGTACCTCAGAGGTCAATGAGAACGCAGATTGCTTTCCCTTAGGCCTTGGTGACAGTGATGGAGGGAGGAAGCATCCTAAATCACAGTCTGAATCATTGCTCCCTGGAACCAATTCTGAGGCCACTTCGAATGTGGTTATCAGCATTGAACAAAGCATTCTTCTGTCTTCAGGATCTGACACAAATGACGGGAATCTGTAGAGGCTACACACACACACACACACACACACACACACACACACACACACACACA
>CAJQZJ010004687.1:757607-773541 GCA_907164525.1 Lophiomys imhausi | reverse complement strand
ACACACACACACACACACACACACACACACACACACACACACACACACAAAACCTGTCTCCAGAGGAAATAAAAGGATGTTCCTGGGATGGGTCTAGTTAACAAGGATGTCTGAGGAAATCATCAGAGACAATGTAAAAATGAAGCTATTGTTGACTTGGTGCATGTCCATGGGTGTCCATGTGTGTCTGTGTGTGTCTGTGTGTCTGTGTGTTGGGGGAGGGGTGCTTGTACAGCCCCCAGATTTTCTTGGGTTTTGTTATCCAGGCTTCTTCGGTTTTATTCTTGCTGAATTGGTGCTGTCTTCCAGGCTATGGAGAGTAATTGAAGGGGCTGATTAGCAGGTTATGAAGAAATCAGAGTGCTAGAAATAAGGAGAACTCAAGAAAAGCTTGAGAAGGGAGAGAGCAGGTGCTAGGGGTCCATCTTGTTTGGACAGCACCCCTGGTATCTCCTGTGGTGCCACATTCAGGCTGGCAGGGGACGGTCTATTGGGGTTAACTGAAAACTCCATATCTGAGCAAGGCAACCAATGGCTAGCAAAGCCTTTTGATACCTTGTAGTATACTGCACGGGCTGACAGAGGAGATTCTACTCTTTAGAGAGGAAACCAGCTCACCTGTGTTTCATACTAACTTCCTCCTCTCCTGAATCTCCATAAGAACAAAACAAGGTTGCTGACTTAGAAGACTTAAATTGGAAAACAGAAGTTTATCTGTTTTGTTTTCCAGATTGAGATGTATTTGACTGTGAAAGTGAGTGTTATTCATAATTTCCCATGGCATGAGTTGAGCCTCACTCTACAGTAGTTCTCATCTGGGCAACACTGTGTTCATCTCCTCAGGAGCAGAGATGGAGCCTAGTTGGTAGAGTGTTTGCTAAGTGTAAGGTCCTGCATTCAATCCCCAGCACTATGTAAACCAGTGCTGGTGCTGCATGCTGCAATTGTAGCATTCAGAAGGTTAGAGGCAGGAGGCTCGGAAGTTCAAGGATAGCATCTCCTTAGGAAGTTAAACTATGCAACAAGCTCAAGGCCATCCTGGGGACATGTCCAGCCTAGCTTTAAATGGACTGTTGACTCAGGTCAGGGTATGAAGAAGATGGAGGCAACCTCGGCTGCTTCCGGATTGTGAATCCAAATGCCTGAAGACTGCCTTAACAGAACACCAAATGATCTCCACCGGGAGGAAAGAGGGGTTGTTCACCTGTGAACCTGCTTAGTTTGGTGTGTTGTTGGCACAGATTGGAGTTTCCCTCAAGAAGCCTGTAAAGGGGCTTCAGAGCCTGGAAAGAGAGTCCGGTGGGAGCCTCCTGTCCAATAGCATAATCCTCAGATTAGTGTATCATGATCCCATCAGCTGCAGAGCATTGGCTCCTCATCTGAACCTAAAATCAGTAGTTTTCCTGAAAAGTATTGTGGAATCATCTAGAAGCTTAAATGATTTTTCTACTTTTCCTTTCTAAGTGTGAATCTACACTACAAAACCTGGTAGAAAACTACCCATTCAGCCCTGGGATTCTTCGGTTTCTAATAGGCATTGCTCTTCTCAGAAAGGGCCATTTCTTTGCCAAGATCCTTTTAGGCAATGAATTTTTTTCCCATGCTGGAATCTCAATCCTCCCTGCACATGGACACAAAGCCTCTTAAGTGGTACTGATTTTGACTTTGAGTCACCAGGCACAAGAGCCAGCTGGATAACTAGCTACCCCTCTGTCTTCCACTCACATTATGCAGTTTGACATAGCAATGACATTCCAGGGCATGGTCAATGGGCTTGTCCTATTGAACAAGGTCAAGACTAGTTGGAGGGCGCTCAAACTTTTGCTGTAAGTCACCTGTGGTATGAGCTTTGGTGTTATTATCCACAAATCAGATCATGACACAGACAGCCACAAAACACCCCTACACACACACACACACACACACACACACACACACACACACACACATTTGTGCTCATATGTCTGGGGACACATACATGTCTCTAATTGCAGGTAACCTGAGAAACATTGATAGAGTGCTCTTCTAAAAGCAGTGAAAGTACATGGTCTCTTCATCCTTTAGACTTCATTATATGGGCTTTTTGAATCCTGTCTTACTAGAGATTTCCTTCCCTATTTTGACTTTTAACACATTCACGGTACTTAGTACAGAGGCGATAGGCAGCTAGTCATTTGCACCCTGCAGGCTCCTCCTTCCATGTTATCATGCCTCTCTACCTCACAGATTCTCTCCTCTGAGGGTGCAAGTTGGCTCCCTGAGTGTGACTAAAATGGCAGTTGTCATTGTGCAAAGAGCCAGCCGCAGTATAAACAGGAACAGTTCTCATCCTCACATTGACTTTGTTGCTGCTGTTGGTCCTTTTTCTCTCTGTGATCATACTTTTTATTTTATCACTATGAGTTGCCTTATATCCAGAGTACTCATTAAGACTGCACTAAAGGAAAAAGAAAACAAGAGAAAAGAGAAGAAAAGAAAAAAAGCAAGAAGAAAAGAGGAAGGTGGACAGAGATTACAATTTGAAATTCCCCAGTTTTGCAACAGGCTAACAAAAATGAAGATTTTTCTTAGGTGACCTTGTATCTCTGTCACACTATCAGGCCATTGAAACAATTCTCCCCAAAGTAGGAATTTTCCTAAAAATCTCATTCTGGGAGCAGGTAAAGGCACTAGCCTAGCCCAGGCGAAAGGATATCTTGTCTCTCCAGAAGGGATTTCATGAGTTTCTAACAATTTGTCAGACTTACATGTGAGAACTGAGCCCTGACAAGGATGGAACAATGTTGAACCAACCACACCTTTATGGGGACAGCTTAGATACACAAATCCTTGGCCTTCTGTTTAAACTTTAACCTCATTCAGAACTTGAGGATCCAAAGGTTTTCTGGGTCCCTTTGCCCCTTTTCCCAATGTGGCCATATTGCCTAACTCTCTCTTTTCTGCTTTCCACTTTTACTTTGACTCTTAAGTAGCTTGTTGAAGGTGAGTAGCTGGACCTGACTCTGGGGACTGGTTGTGACTGGTTTGATTACACCTTCAGTAATCATTGAGCTAACTAGCTCTGCTGATTGGTCTCTTTAGACCTCAGCATCCTTATCTGTGACATAGGAATGGGAATCATCTTCTAGGTGAGACTTGAGGGCCTACCAAGTTCATGCAGATCTAGAGGTGATTTGGTGCTCAGAAGCATGTGTGTGAATACAGAAGGGAAAGGCGCTCGCTTGCTTAATCCTCTTACCTCAACCTCCTGAGGTCTTCACTTACATGAGTATAAAATTACAGCAGCTTCAACTAATAACTCTGAAAAATAAATACTTTAAGGAAGACTGGAGTGATTTTTAGTTCATGCAAAGGGGCATTCGTATCATGCCTGTCTCTGAGAGGAGCTTTTTTTTCTTTCATGTGATGTATCTGGTAGAAAGAAGATGGTCATGGTGCACATTGATTGGAAAAAAGAGAACTACTTTTACTCTCTGAAAAGGACTCCAGTAGAAAACTGAACTCCTTTTTCTCATTTCATAGTGAATTGTGAAGTGGCACTGACCTCTGGTCCTCTATGCCAGGATGAGCTTGAACCCTTTGTAGTAAGAAGGGTCTTACCATTTCTTCTGCATTCCTATGGCTTAGATTGTTTTACTATGATACTAACCTTAAGTCACAGGACAGGGTATGACCAGCCTATCTGTGCTGTCCTTGGCCAAGTGACTCTATTATCCAAAGGTGCCAATCAGGATCTCCCCTGGTCTGCTACATATGAACAGAAATAATGAATTTTTGCCTCCTTTCTCCTTTTCTCATTCTAAACTGAGGTCATAGGGCTGGGATAAATTAGTCAAGAAGTGGCTCTGGACTTCTACCTACTTTTCTAGGCTTCTCAATAATAAGGTGAGCAAAAAAAGCAACCAGCATTCATAAAAAAGCAGATAGGAGAGGTGGAAAGACCATCTCAGGGCCTGCATTTGACTTTCTGAATGCTGTTGAGTTGAGCAACCTAGCTCTCCTTCATCGATGATTGGCATTGGGAGTAAGGGTAATATTCTTCTGAAGTTCTATGTTGTAAGAAATGCACGGTGAACCACGTAGTACTTGGGGGCAGAAGCTGACTTTCAATAAAGCTTTATAAAGGACAGGGGGATTGATTCAAGATCTTATACTTGTATAGCAAGGGATGCTTGATACCACGTTCTTTTCGCAGTCTTTTCATAAGGAGAAGTAATGTGTATCCTGCATTCCTCCTTACCATTCTGAAATACACATATTGCCAGTTGCATAGAGGAAGCAATTATTTTCTGTGTGAGAAGGGTACAATATATATATATATATATATATATATATATATATATATATATATATATAACAGCTATCCTGTGAATATAAAATAGAAGCCCATTAACCTCCCTGTGTTAGAATCCAGAGAACAAGTTTATGGAGGCTATAGATTGGCATTTTGGTTTTCTGCAATGCAGAAAGAGAAAGGGTCACTTCAGGAATGTGCTGATCCTTTGAGAACATATTACTCTTTAAAATACTGAAATTCCCTTATGTGGTAGGACCATGTTCAGTTTTTATAAAGTTAAAACACAAGGAAGAACAGATTTTAAATGCTTTCCCTAACAGTTTGCCATCTACACCTAAAAGAATGTTTATTCAAATTGAAGCTTAGCTTCAAGATTGTAACCAGATCTGTGCATAATCTTGGTCCTTACCTCTTTACTTGACTCTATTTATTTAAGAATTTACTATATTAAGTGCTGCCTGTCCACCATGCAGTCTGACCACGGGGTTATTCTATGAGCACACAGAGCAGGGTAAAGAGCAATGGAGTTTTGTCTATAGATTTAGTGTAGGAGTGTATAATACATCTCTGATTCTGAATTCTGAGTCAATTTTGAATTACACATAGTTTTCTTTTACCTGAGGCCTACCAGAAGGGCAAAGGGTTTGACAGCTACACAGAGAAGAGGATGAGAAAGGATGGTGACAAAACACAACAAATTACATGAAGGCAAGTGAAGTCGCTGTCTCAGTGATGTGATGGATTTAGGATCAGGGCACCAAAATCCCTCTTATGGTATCTGGGTGTGAAGACAAAGAGACCTTAAAAAGGAAGCAATTTCTGTCTTCAGAATTCATATATAACTCCATTACGTGTTCTGGTAAATTCCTTCCTTAACACGGTTGTGTTCATTGAAAATGAGTATGGTTATTACCTACCTTATTGCACATTGCCTCAGCAGGTTCTTAGACATTCCCCAAGTTAGATCCAGGTAGCAAATGCCTGAACCTTAGCTCACGAAGGACTAACTGCATAAAAGCAGGGAGGTGAATAATTTTTATAACCACCACTAATGATACATTCTCTTATTAGGGTTGAGAGTGGGAATCTGATTATTAAGATAATTGGAGTCCTCAAATTCTGCCATACATTTCTCGGATGGTATAATTTGAAGTCTTTTAACTAATGAGATGCTGTCTCCATGGCAAGGCTATAAGCAGAAAGAAAGATGCCATCCATCTCTGCATTAATGACGTTTACAAACCCCTTATTTTTCCTAAGAAGATTAGAGAAGGCTCTATATGTGACTACCCATAAGTGAAAGAAGATAATAAGATATTATACACAAAAGATGGCCAACCGGGATGATAAAAACCTTCATATTGGCCAGTTCTGGAAGCAAGATTGCGATGGCTGAGGGGCAGTAACAGGTCACTCTGGTTCAGTCCGTGATAATGAGTTGGTCCTAGTCAGTCACCTGGATGGAATGTAACCTTGGCCATCCATCTGTGGTCAATGTCTCCTACATCTGAGCATTTTCTCTTCCATGCCCTCACAGTCCCTTGTCTTCTCAAGTCTTCTCTGCCCAGTGGTCAGCAATTCACATCAGCAGCAACCCCAGTCTCATAATTTAATCTGGGAAACAGGATTTGCCTTCCTGACTTCTCTTCCTGCATCCAAGAGTCTGTTCTCCAGGTGGCAGAACTCTTTCTTCAAAGCTTAGATGGGGCGATGATGGCTTAGTTACTAAAGTACTTGCTTTACAAGCACAAGGACCTGCATTTGATTCTCTCCAAACCTACAATGAAAAACAAAACCCAAGTTTGGCCAGTGCCCGTCTGTATGTAGCTCCATGCTGGGAAGAGAAAAGCTGGAAGTCTTAGTCACTGTTGCACTGGAGTAAAGAGACAACATGGCTGAGGTAAGTCTTATGAAAGAAGGCATTTGAGGGCTTGCTTACCTGTTCGTCATGACATTATGCATTGGCACTGGAGCAGTACCTGAGAGTTTTTCATCCTGTTGCACAATCAAGCAGATAGAGAGGCAGGGAGAGGCCCTGGGCCTGGCGTGTGTTTTTGAAACCTCTGTGTCCTCTCCCAGTGACACACCTCCTCAAACAATGCCACACCTCCTAATCCAGCCAAGGTGTTCACATGGTAACTAAGACTACAAATACATGAGCATGTGGAAGCCATTCTCATTCAAACTACCACACTGGATCCCTAGGGCTCACCTAAGACAGTCTAGCCTAATCAGTAAAGCTGTAATCCAGTGAGAGATCCTGCCTTAAAAACAAGGATAGGGCACAGTCTCAGTTCCACAGAGAGATGTTATGATTAAATTATAATTCTGTTTCTGGAGATGCCTGTCTGCTTTCTATTCTTTCCAAGTCACCTCCATTAACTCCTCACTATTATTTTGGTGCCAAAACCCATGAGAGGTTTTGGGGTCCTGTACCCCAGCTTCTTTCTCTGGTCAAACTTTCCTTTCTCCCCTTACATATCTCCCTGGTTTTTTTTTTGTTTTGTTTTGTTTTGTTTTTTTCTGAGACATACCATCAGTAGCTCAGGAACTCTGTGAACTTACTAAGGATTTAATGGCTGCCAGTCTCAACTTGAAACTTAGAGGTTTTTAGTGTGTCATATGAACTTAGTTTGGGTCTTTTCCCTCATCTGTCTTCCTCTCTTCCCTTCGCTATCTGCCTTTGCTCCCCTGTCCCCCACTATGCTCCAACAATTAGATCAGAGACCTTTCCTTATTGGTACATAGCATATTCACTATTCACACAGCAAAGTAAGGTTCAGGTTCAATGTACGGGTGCCCTAGACTGACACCCTCATCTAGACACAGGGGTCATGGTCACTCATTTCTGGTTACTTTCTAATTATAGGTGATGATTTATTACCAGAAACATGCCTCACCCTTACATTACCTGGAAAAGGTCCAAGATCTTCATTCCTGTACATATTTGGCTTCTCTTAAAACAAACCTTTAGGTATTATTAGCATGCCTGCTGACTGCTATCTAGATGCAATACAAATAATTGGATAATACTTTTGACTTTCAGAGTCCCACTGACTCAGAAAACTTCATAAGACAGAATGGGCAAAAGGTCTGAAGTATTCCCTTTGTCCAAGTTTCTTTTCTATCTTCACTTCTGTCTTCTGCTCAGTCCTCATCTCTACATTCAGGGTTTTATAAGTTCAAACTTCTCTTCCTAACTTTGCATTCTCATACAGATGTTCATCTGGTTGTTGAGATCCCTCCTTATCAGTACTTACATTAATTATACTGTGCTGTTTAAGACAATATGCTGGCTCTAAATAAGATTTTGCCTTCTGTAGAAAATGGCTAATTAAATTATTTAACAGTGTCCAGATTATCATTAATTGATTAGCGGCTGTTCATTCTTAACCACTCATTATAAATGAGCACGCAGACACCACATGGATTTTAACAAGCCTTGGCCTGAATTGAACAATCTTTCCCCATCTAAGCTAGCTCTTAATTCTATTTCTGAATAAAGCCCCGTATAATATACATATGTACCATGGGCTGTTTTTCTACACACTATGCGGATGTTCCAGGTCACATGGAATGAGGTTCTTTTCTCTAACCCATGGCATGTGTCTTCCTTCCTGCACTTTGTTTCTTCTCTTCTTCATCTACTGGAGGATTCTTCTACCCATGAACCTCTCTGCTTCAGAAGCCCGCACCTCAGTCCTGCCTGCCTCTGTCTTTGCCCAATCTCAGGCCCCACCATTTATTCAACCAATCAGAGACAATGTAAGTCACAGACAGCAAGCAGGACAAATCAATTAATATGTAGAATGCATAACATCACCCCATTGCCTTCCTACTCCAGACTTATTCATGTTTATCCTCCAAACCCTTGCCCTGGGTCAGACTGACTGGGAAAAGTAGAACCAAACAGCCCAATTCTTCCCCAGTCCTGGAACTGGGCTAGTAACATTATAAGGAAGATGGCGTCACAATCCACAGTTCACATTTTATCTATGAAATGATGAACTCCACAGGGACTTGAAATGCCCAAGTGGGTTGTGGGCTCACTTTGCCACATGGTTGAGTTCACCTTGAGCAGAAAACAACCTTGTTGTTTGCTGCTATGCTGGCTGAGGAAGCCGCATCGGGACGGAAGCAACTCTGTAACTTGGTCAGCATCTTTGCTAGTTATATCATAAAGAAGGGAAATGCTTTGTGACGTCACCACTGTCTTGGTGAATGCCACCACATGGTACAATACAAACTGGCGCCTGCTATAAAACTTCACGGTCTCACAGAGTCTTCTGGGGGCCACTGTACCCCCTTTTTATCAGACGAAGGAAAAAATAGCAGACCTCCAAGCTATTATGTTTTTTGGTTTGTTATTTTGGTAATCTTAATGCTTTTTTGTTTATTTGTTTGAATATAGTTTTATTTTGATATAGTCTTTACATTGGCTTCTAAGGAGAACCTCAACGTTTTCCTGGCTATGAGCCCCAATACTGGCATAGTAACAAAGGGAGCTAACACTTTGAGATTCAAAGATCCCAACAGAGACTCAAAGGATAAATTTGCCCAGTGTTAGACAAGCTGCTGCCAGTGAGGAGCTGTTATGGTAAGCTTTGCCAGGTCTCCATGCCTGCTATTTCTGTCTGGTATCTCCAGGCCAATTTTTGTAGAACTGAAAGATAAAATGTTATTCCCCCAACTTAATACTTCTTTATTTCACATGTCAGATTTTGCTTCTGCCCAGTCTAACACTGTGTCCACTTTTTCAAGTTTACCTTTCACAAGGATGATTATAAAAATATAACCCCAACAAACAATAATACCAAAAGTCTTAGTTCATTAATATATATCTTACGGATATCTTATGCATGGTTATGTATACTTAGACTGCCCTTGTGTGATTGTGGTTTGCTTTTTATGTCATGTACTTGCTACCACATTGACTTATAAATAAATGGTGGTGCAAACCAAAGTTAAACAGTTGGCCCATAATAAAACCAAAAGAAAATATAAAGGAAGAAAAAAACAATAAAATGCCTAAGGATCTTGAATATCTTTGGAAAATTTTGCATGAATTTTTAAATTAAAAAAAAATCTGCTTTAAATCTGCAAAATCTGCTTTTAAGGACAAGACAAGACATACATAATCACAAAATTCTGGTCAAAAAGTCACCACCTCAATCTTTATCCCAGTCCTGGTTCTACAACATGGTTCCTGTTGCTTAAGGATGTAAGTTAGCTTTAGGAAGTGACTGAACTCCTCCAGGATACTTTTTTTCCTATTAAACAATTGCCCCCCCTTTAGGTAAGAATGCAGGAATCTGATGTGACAAAAAGATGATTAGAGTCACCTTATCCTTCCACATGGTACAGCTAGTGCACAATTAAACAAAACAAAACTATGTTAATTTACTAGATAAAATTTATGTTAATTGCCATTTTAAAGTTTTAATGCCCTCAAAAAGGTTGTAATAGAGGACTTGTCCTCTATTACATTGGCCTTACTTACATTCTGTAGTTGAGTAATGGGTCACCCTGCTCATCCCTCCTATTCCCACACTAAGCATTTTTTTTTTCACGATTCAGAGCAGGCTTCTTCAAATCTAGTAAGCTCTGTGTCTCACCAGCTCTTAGAAACCTTAAAGAACTTTCAGATCAAAGGACTGAATCTGGTGACTGGTAGAGACAGAATTTGTGGTCTCCTCCAGGAACAATACTGCTCTCACATCAGCAAATCCTAACTGGTTCAAGATGAGACTCAAAGATGCTGGAACCAGACAGAAACTCAATGACAAGCCTCCTGCTACAGATGGCCTTTTTGGTTCCCTCCCACTCTGGCTCATCCCTGGCCCACTTCTTTCCTCCTTATTATCCGTATACTTGTGTTTTGAGCATGTCTTATACATGTTTTACGTATTGGGCCCACCTCCCTTAAAATGACCACAGTTCCCCTATACCCAAACAGGAGTGTTTCTCTACAACACATACATTCATGCACAATGCATCTGCTAGAAGACATTTTAGATACAATGGAGGAGGTCTGGCTGCAAGGAACCTTCATCCTTTCCATCCCAGACCAGATACAATTCTTTACATTAGTCCTGTTATTTTCTCTTCTTCCATTCCTGTGATGTTCTGTAGCCTCCTATTGCTTCTGCTTGCTTACTTTGGTGAAGGTCTCCTAACCGAGGGACTAGTTGCTTTCACCTGGAATGTATGGACCTGGTAAAATTTGTTCTTGAAGCATTCTTTATTCTTTTACCTCACATGAACTTGACTTCATACACTGCCAACCTTACTTCACTTCTATTAGGGTCCCCCGCCATCTCTAACTTTTCAAAGAGAAGTATCCCTTGCACTAGTCACAATCCCTTTATTTTCCCCCTTTTCCCTCCCCCCATCATAGTCCTTCTATGGTCTCTACTTTTACATATCCCCTTAATTTCCACACAAGAGAGCTGTGCTCAGGGAAAACTTTCAAAGTGTTTTTTTTTTTTCTAACTGCAGAAACTTCAAGTTTTGTTATGTTCTTTTAAAAATTTTCCCATTATTATTAGCACTTCTGCCACATAATCACAATCCTAAAAATATTCCTTCCTCGATAATGCACAAATGAGGTTTTTTTGCTAAGGAGGAGCAAGGAAAGGAAGGTGACGAATTGAAAATCAATCATAATTTATGCTGAATACCTACATTTATCACCTTTTCCCAAATAGCACCTTATGTGCTTCCTTAAGTACAAGAAGTCTATTCTTATAAATTGGACCTTAATTTATTTCTTTAATTAATATATTTCAGGACAAAAAGTTATCTAGTAAACAATGCAGCTTGGGAAGAAATTCTGAACTAGAACATGAATCATTATAGTCAGAAAAGAAATGAAATAGCCAAACATATTTTCTACAGTCTTCCTTCTGTTCTAAAGTGTTTTTCACCCTAAAGGACCATGTAATGTAATTGGTCCCAGTCATGATGAATAAGAACACAAAAATACCAAATTATCACAAGAAGCTCTTTGAAAAAGAACTGCAATTGAGGCTGTAGCGTGTGCTGCCAGCTGCGAATGCTGTGGCTAAATACACTTACAGTGATGTTTTCAGAAGCATGGGCAGAGGGGCAATCAGCTAGCTAAGGACAGAAGGCCATGTGGTAACTCCCACCACCAAGAGTTACTGCTGTCAGATCTCACTGTTTAATTAGCCTGTCCATTGTAGGGGAACAAAGAAAAGCTCAAGAGTTACTACTCTTGGTATTCTGGGTAGGTATGCAAATATCCCCCCCCCCTTTTCCCAAAGCTTTCTTAAATTGGTTTCATTGAAAACACCTAAGAAGGAGAGTGCTGATTTAGTGGGTGTGGAAATCGGACTGTACCCTGCTCTAACCTTTTCCATAGTGTATGTAAAGCAATGGTTTTCAGGTTGTACCTAGCCCTGGGTGACTCCACTTTATACAGCAACAGTTGACTCCATGTTGAGTGTGAATGGAGAGGCACACCTCATTTGTGCATGTGAACACCACCACTTATTCATGCATGGAGAAATAAAAAGTAGCACCCATAAACTCGCTGAGCCAGACTGAGAACATATGGGCGTTTGTGTACTAAACCTGTACGTGAGCCAGGTATGGTGGCTCATGCCTGTAATCCTATTATTAGAGGAGCTGAGGCAGGAGATCACTATGGATTCAAGGCTAGCCTGGGCTACAATGTGAGACCCTATCTCTAAAGACCAAGCAACAATACAAAAATAACCACATCAGAAAAACCAGATCTGAGAATATAGCACACCTATTGGAGGAACATAACACCTGGACTCCATAAAAAGAAAGATATTTCAGTGCATTTGAAACAGCTTAACTCTCATCAGAGCACCCAGATGTACCAAGGGAAAGAGGGACAGGGGAATCCCAACTGTCCCCAGAGCTTTAGCCCCATTAAAGTCATGCAGATTGATGCCTGTCTCATCCACCTGCCCTTCCATCTGGAGCTTGGACAGGTCCTGAGTTTCTCCCGTTGGCTTACCCCTGTGTCTGGCTCTGCTTCTACAGATCTCCTACTAGGCTCTTTAATATTTTATTAAAAACCTGTTGTGGCTCTCTTTGTATCTGTAATGAGTTCTCAGCTTTTGCTTCTAGTAGCCTCTATGAACTCTTCAGTCTCTTTAACATCTTAGTAGCCATTCTGTAGCCTACCTATATATGTGAATTGTTTATAAAGTGTAAGACTCCATATTAGATTCAGTCATTTAAAAACTGTGGTTGTCAGTCATCAAGGATCAAGGGATATCGGAGACTCGTTGGTGAACTGGAGCCAACAAAAGTAATGTGGCTTGTGAATTAATAGTTATTCACCATTGTGAATCACCGTAGTTAGTTTATAAATTTTGTGACTGTGTCATAGGACAAACATGTCTGTCTTTGTTTCTGGCATAGAGTGCTAACAGCATTAGATGATTCCAGAAATCTCTAGTAAGGCAATAAAAGAAGTGAAAGTCGGGCAAGAAGAAGTCTTCAGAATGCATACTATCAAGTAGATTGCTGTGGGCAAGAGAGAGTCTCCCTCTGGGAAGCGGTGGGAACATGCTGGGATGGTGTTGTCTACCAAAGGTATTTAGACATTTTCACCAGCTTCCCTTAGGCAGAGTAGACACCAGTGGTGAGAATGTTCTAGAATGTCCTGGGGGTTTAGGAGGGACAGCAAGGAGCAGTGTGTAAAGGGACCATCTAGGGACTGTGGCACCACTGACATCATCTGCTACAGGGTCCTTTCAAGAGAAGCTCTGAGCCAGGTTGACCTTTGGCTGGACCCCTTGTCATCTGACCCAGGAAACAACCATAGCGAGCAGCTGATGGGCTGGGCATGTCAGCACATCTTTGAGATGCACAGTAGTTCTTAGGTTGCTCTGCTGTTACCGCATCTCAAAGAACAAGTCACCTGAATGCCCTGTGCTCTACTGATCTGCCTAAAGGAGCCCCAACTGTGGGTTAACCCTTCAGGGGGAAGTCAGAGTGCTGTACGTGGAGGAACAATGGCCTGTAACCTGTGTGCACACCTCCAACCATTAGCATTCACATTTCTTAATTATTTCTTTTAAATTATTTGCCTACCCTGAGAGACCCAAATCTCAGTGAGGTCAGGGACCATGTGGGATGATTCATAGATATGCTTCCCATTTCTAGCACATTCCAGGGACTAAATCAATACTTTTGAATGCAAAAAAATTTTTTTTGAAGGAATAGAGAGTATTACTCTCATCCATCAGGCAAAATGGATTACATGGCTGAGAGCCTGCACTGTTGTTATCTGTGAGGTAACTTCCTGTAAATGAGGAGGGTGTTTTTCTTTTTCTATATAGATCCGTCCTTGAGCCAGGGCTCAGTGCTTCTCTGAAAAATTGTGGCCAAAACTGAGTCTCTATTACTGACCTGCAAGGAATCTCTTGTAGTCTTAGCTGTTTGCTATTATTTCTCATTTATATCATTCCTGTTTAAAGGAAGGACAACTCTCCTAAAGTGAGGTGGAGCCATGTGGCTTGGCTGCTGTTATCCAATAAGTGACCCAAGATATGAACCACTTCCAGAAGGAAGCATTTGATACACAGCGCCATGTGATACACAGTGCCGTGTGATACACAGCGCCATGTGATACACAGTGCCATGTTCTTTTCTCTGTTTCGTGGTAACCAAGAACATGGGAGAGGTTAGAGCATGGGTCGGCAGAAATAGCAGGAGAAGTTTACCTATTGCAGAAGAATTTTCTAACACACACACACACACACACACACACACACAAACGCAAAACCTATACCATATACCATTAGGCATACGCTTTTACTGTCTAAATGTTGGGACAGACTGACTGTCCTACAGTGTACCCAGCCTACTCATACAATGTGCAAACCCAGCCCTATACCCTGTAACCTCAAGTAACACAACTGGGAATGGTTTGTCTGAACTGTAGAGCATATCACAGCCTCGCCCACATCCTTTCATCCTACTGCACACTCGTGATCCTTTTGCAAGTACTGCTTCTGTGTGGGGAAGGAGGCTGAATGAGCGCTCCTGTCAAGAGGACATTGGGTAAAGGAAGAAATAAATCCTGAAAACCACAGTGTACATGCTATCCCTTTGGAAGGGAGGCCCCATGCTTCCACCCTTCTGTAATCTCCGCTGCACTTTCTGCAACAAGGAGGCTGCCTGCCATTCCCCAGGGGCAAGAGCTGCAGGCTGGTAATTAGTGGTACTTCTACTCCTATCTCTGTTAATTTATGGTCAACATTCAGCTTAAACTGAAACCCATCCATTTCTGACTCGCCCACTCTAACTCAGAAAGATAGCTCCCAATTTCCAAATTGTGCCTTCATCTTAATAATACAGTTTCAATTTCACTTTAAAAACAGGAGGGAAAAAAATCTTAAATTGAGGAAAGAGATGATTCTCTATAATAGTGAGTCACTATCAAAATTAAAAGCATAAAAATTAATAGTAAAGGATTCGTATTATTATAAAACTGTATTCATTCTTATACTTAGATACCATTCTTGTTAGAGCAAAGCCATCACAGTAAAAATGTTAATAGTATTTAAACCTAAATCTTTCTCCCTCTGAAGAATCATTGTGCATCCACATCAGCTGGTTTAGTCATCTTAGAGCTGCTGCCTGGAAGAGCGTTTTAACTAAGCCTTGTCAGTGTTAATCCTAATGTCTGATGCTGAGATGTGGGTTGTATTACTTTATGTAACTAAAGAATAGGAAGCCTTTATGTTGGATTATCAGCTGAAGTAATGACCTCCTCCTGGAACCAGGCCTGGGATATATAATGAAGTATCAAATGAGATTCTAGGTCAGCTCCTCCACAGGATTTAAAGGAAGCCAGATCTTTTGTTAAGATCCATTCACTCACTAATAGGATGCTTTTGCCCCTGGCCATCCACTTATGGCTCCTTCAGTAAGAAGCGTCTCCATTCACAGGCCAACTTGCCAGCCAAGCGCAGGCTGTGGATAGACAATAGTGGGAATGTATCTAGCCCCGCCTCGGTGGTGTCCACTCAGGACTCTCGTGTAGCTGTGTGAGCCTGAGGCTCTGTGGCTTGGGGCTAGGAAGAAGCAGGCTGAGAGGGCTCAGTGGCCTGTGTTCTGCTCTTGCTGCCTGCATTCAGAGTGGCTCCTCTTGAATTTTACACTCCAGAGCTCTGTGGAAGATATCATATCAAGATAGCCCACCCATTCTACAACTCTATGCTAGGCACAGATAAAAAAACACCCCCATCAATGAGAAAATCTGAGAGTGGCATATGGTACAAAGATGAACAAATAATGACTGCGATAGAGGACATGTGGAATAAGAACCACTTTCATACAAGGAAGGTAGGGAAAGCCTGGCCAAGGCTTAAAGTCTGAGCTGGGACAGAAATTAGAATCATCCAATCACAGGAGATGGGGAGAAAGTCTAGGCAGACAGAGCACAACCTTAGATCCTAAGGCTGAGACAAGTTTGGTCTTTCTCAGAACAGGAAACATCTGCCACTGGAACTCAAACAAGGGGTTTAGTTGTCACGTTATCACAGTGTGAGGTGAATGGAAGCCAGGAGAAGTGTGTGTGTGTGTGTGTGTGTGTGTGTGTGTGTGTGTGTGTGTGTGTGTGTGTGT
>CAJQZJ010004687.1:725483-755303 GCA_907164525.1 Lophiomys imhausi | reverse complement strand
AATAGCTGTGCATCTGTGTCTTACGCTAAAGCTGAGGACTTGCGGAATTCCTTCCTTCCACCACACTGGTCCCTGTGTTAAATGAGCCTATGTTTCTTTGCCTTCCATTCATATTTCTCTACTCTCTTGAATCCCCTACCTCAATCCAGAACTAGGTTTCTAAGCACCCTGGTGCATTGAAATCTTTCATGGCATCCAGCTGACTCACTTGGACAGGAAGCTCAGAGCCTATTGACTTCAGACAGCAGTTATCAGGGGACCAGTAGGCGGAGCTCAGAGGTTCAGCTCAAAGTACATTTATTCTGGATTGTTCCCTTTTCCTATATCCACTTCTACCATCTGGTTTTCCCTTTTCAAGCTCTTAAAAAGAAATCTGTTGACATTCACACTTCCCAGTATTGCTGTAGACACGAATGGTGAGAAACACATTCTTCTTGCTTTCCTTCCCAAGGTTCCAGTGCTACAAAGATGAACAGAATGCCAAGCCTCTAAGATGATGAGTAAACAACACCCTGGAAATGATGCCACTGTATAATCTAGCGGGGGGAGTTGTGTGTTTTCCCACACTCAGACACACTGGCATTAAATCTCAAATCCCTGTAACTTAAAAATCTTCTGCCATTCACCTCTTCCTCAAGTAGAACACTCTCATTCATTTTATTTTTCCCAGGTCACTTGCTTATGTCAGTAATGCCATGCTATGGAAATATGAATAGGTTATTGGCAACATTCTTGGAAGCCTGAATGAAATAAAAACCAGAGGCCTGCCTAGGGTAAATGAATATGCCTAAGGTAAATGCCTATAAATCTTCGACCTCAGGAGGCTGGGAGTGAGTTCCCAGAGGCAGGGCAGTGACCAGAATATAAGAAAAGCCCCCTAAGATTTGGAGTCTATAGCAAAGGGAAGGAGGTGCCCTGGCATGTCTGCTTCCACTAATACTTGAAGTTCCTCAGGCAAGAGCAGAGAAATGAGTTGGGCTTCCCTGTGCTTGGAAGCCTCCCTGTCACTGATGCTGCAATTTAGTCTCACTTGTGGCAGATCAGACCCAAACTCAAAAACTACTTCAGCAGGCAAGGGCAACGCATCCCAAGCCTTGTGGAAGCAACTCCAGTGTCTTCCGGAGGAAGCCCACAGTAGATGCCAGGATTGTCTTGGATGTTAAACTCTGTCACTGTATCCAGAAACCGTGTGTGGTCCAGGCCTTAGCTTGGCCTTTGGAAAGTCTGTGAGTCTGGATGAGTGGTGGGTGTGTCCTGTTGACTCTTTGTTCTGTAACTGAAGACCACAAGCTGAGCTCCTTCTCTCCAGGGGCATCATGCTCATTCCTGTATTGAAGGAGAGTTTGTAATTTTTTTTTTTTTAATCAGTGCTCAGTCACAGAACCAAGGACTTGATAAACAGAAGTTGTAACTCACCATTACTTAGTATTACTTCCAGATACCTAGGGAAGGGTTTTTTACTATTTACCTCATTAATTCTATTGGAATTAGATAGATAATACAGAAAGCCATCTTTCAGGAGAGGAGACTAAGTGTGAAAGTGTTAGACCAACACTCCTGCATCACCCAAGCAGACAGCAGTCTACTCCATAGCTGCTACTTGTCCATGGGGATTAGTCCCTTTCTCTTTACAGTGAAGTGCCATCCTAAGAGCTGTGCCCACACATATTCCTGAGTGAGCTTAAGCTTAAGACTTCCCTCTTGTATAGTGCTTTGTCTGGCATTGCTAAAAGTGTAATATGGACCTTTCTGAATTCGTGGGGAACAATCTCAGTTTTTTTTCCTCCCAGTTCAAGGAAACATGCATAAGACTGTAATAATGGCTTCTTCCTTAAAATTTTGGGACTCTTGCCTGCAAAACCATCTGGCATGGGGATTTTCTTTCCAACACACACACACACAAACACACACACATATATAATGTATTTATGTATGTATGTGTGTATATATTTTTAACAACTATCTTTACTTCCTTATAGCCATAGGATTGTATAAAGGTTTTGTTATTTCTTATCTCTCATTCTAGTAAATAACACATTTCTAGGCATTTGTACTCTGTATCTGTTTTTGTTGTTGTTTTTAATGTTAGCATATTATCACTGAGAATAGTCATTTGTCATCATACTTTAGTTATATTCATATCATCTTTTTAATTCAAAACATTGTTTTCCTCTTTCTCTTCTTATTTTCTATTAACTGGTTTTGCCAAAGGTTTATCTGCTTCATAAATTTTACCAGGAAGCCTACTTCTGAGCCAGGCACAGTTGGTCCATGTGCCAGTACTTTGGAGGCCAAGACAAGAGGATTACTGTGAGTCTGAGGCTAGCCTGGGCTACAGTGTAAGTATCAGACCAGCCTGGGGTACAGAAGAAGACACAAACACAAAAGAAAATTCTACTTTCAACTTTTCCATCTTCTTTAGAAAACATTGATTTTCTATCTCATTAATCCCTGCTCTTTATTTTTACTGTGAATTTTTTTCTCTTGCTAAATATAGACTTTCATTGTTAATGTTTTACATGCTTCAAATTGGCAGTTTACTAATTTTGCAGTATCTTCTATGTAAGCACATATTTTAATGTGCATTTTCATTGTTATTCAGTTTAGGTGACTTAATTTCTTTGTAATAAAATATCAAATGGAAAAGTAGGTTTGTGTGGACCTGGATACAGTGTTAAAAATAGCTTAGATTGTAGAGCATTTTAAGACCATTTATACGCACAGTAGACCCAAAAAAGGAGGAGAAGCCTGGGATGTGGAAGGTGGTTCTAGTGGGTGGAGAGGACAGAAGGCAAAACAGCAGAGAGTTAGCCAAGAGACTGAATAACTTCCTTTTATATAGTCTTTATAGATGTTGACTGTACTCTAAAGAATAAGGTATTAAATAAAATGAGGAAACTTTTTCTAACATTGGATACACACTGCAGACCAGACAGCAGTAAAACTTTCATTTGCTCCTCTCAAGGGAAGTCATAGGCAAGACTATTGTTTCCTACTGTATTTAAAATACCTCAGGGTTCATGGGTGGGATCCAATAGAAAGGCAAAGTGAAGCCTTCTGATGACCAGACCTTCAGTTCTGTGAGTGTGCTGCATGGTTTTGTGTCAGCTTGACACAAGTTATAATCATCTGAGAGGAAGGAACACTGATTGAGAAAATGCCTCCTTTAAGATCAGGCTACAGTGAAGCCTAGATGATATTTTCTTAATTAGTGATTGATGGGGCAGGACTGAGCCCATTGTGGGTGGTGCGATCCCTGGGCTGGTGGTCCTGGGTTCTATAAGAACACAGGCTGAGCAAGCCAGGGGAGCAAGCCAGTAAGCAGCAGCCCTCCATGTCTGCTGCATCAGCTCCTGCCTCCAAGTTCCTGCTGTGTTTGAGTACCTCTCCTTCCTTAGGTGATGACCAGTGATGTGGAGTGGTAAATCGTTAGCCCTTTCCTCCGCAGCTTGCTTCTGGTCATGGTGTTTCATTGCAGCAATAGTAGCTGTGACTAAAACAGTGAGACAGGAAGCTCCCTGTCATGGGGGAGGTCCAGAGGACTGTTTATCACTTGCGGAGCTGTGCTCTTGGAAAGACACACGAGCCACTTTCCTGATACTGCTAAAAATGTCAGGACATTTGGCCTTTTCCTCACTGGTCAATGCAAAAATCATTCAGCTGGGGTTGGGGATGAAATGAGAATATTACTATTGCTGCTGCTTCCTAGACCTGGATTCAAATGGCAGCTTTATTTACTAGGGGGAAACTGCCCCCATCCCCACCCAACACAGAAAAAAATTTGGGTCCCCTCTTGAGGTTCTTGGTCTCATTAATAAAATAATTGAATAATGGATTCAACTGGGAGTACAAGGACAGTTTGATTTTATTTATTAAAAGAAAAACTCTCCAGGCCAGGCAAAGCTATGAATCTAGGCAGCTATCCAAAGGAGGGCAACAGTAGAGAAAAGAAGTCATGCTGTTTAATGCACGTGGAGGTCAGATACTTTACAGACAAGCAGCCACATGACAAGGAGAAAGAGCTTCAGAGAAAGAGTAAGGAAATCCCCCAAATCAGAAAAAGCATGCCTAGGTTCCGGCCAGCATCAGAAGGAAAGAGACAGAAAAAATGGAAAAGGAAAAGTTGTACCCTTCTAACTCAGGGTCCAGAAAGGCAGGCAGACCCAGTTGAACATCATGGTGGCTCCTAGGAACTGCACTGGAGAATAGGAACACTTGGAGGATAAAACAAACAAACAAACAAAAACCCAGCATGGTATCACATTAATGGGAAAGTTATTCGGCCCATCTCTTTAACATGGCTTAAGGTCAACTCTCCTTCCTAAGGCTGGACCCTTAGTTCTGAGATTGACCTGGCCCAACTGAGATGTTGGGTCTCCATCCAGGCCAGAGATTCTGTTCTCTTTATCTGAGTCTTGTAATGGGCCTTTATTGTAACTTAAACACAATCTAAAAAAAAAAAAATCACAAGATTATGAAGACTAAATAAAGTAAGACTTTCTAGATATGTCAGAGAAGCTGCCTTCATCAAGTATCATCAGCATGGCTACCTAAACAAGACCTCAACAAGGAAAACACCAAAAGACATGGATATGGGAAGTCTTAGAGAACCCCTAAGGAGTGAAAAGAGCAGGGGTAACGCAGGAAAGAACACAGCAATCCAATACCAAATGATCAGCCGTGACATCACAGAACAGGTTGTATTTATATATTTACGAAAATATCCATAGCTATCTACATATATACACATACATGTATACCTATATACATATATAGATGGGTATAAATAGATATATAAAAAAAAGAAATAAGGACCATGCTTTTGAGAGGGACCAGGGTTGAGGGGTGCATGGGCAGGACTGGAGGCAGGAAAAGCGAAGGGAAGACTATGTAATTATATTTTAATTTTTTTTTAATTTTAAGAAAAAAGTAGGATCTTGACAGTTCTGAGCACTGAGGAAAGCACTTTGTGACTCTGTGAATGAGAGAGGAAAGCCGGACTTGCTGACTGTGATGTGAGCACGTGGATTGCATAAGCTCCGATAACTTCCAGATGTGGACAGGACTGCAAATGAGAAGAGGTACCCACATTGGAGGCCTAACTCCTCTCTCCTCTCTTCCTGGTTCTGTTCCACGTGTGAAGTAAGCATATAGGAGTCTCCTCTGGTAAACCTCCATTATTTATCAGGATTTGTATTCAGTGACACATGTGGCAGATACAAATCTATGACTACCCTCCTCCAGCCCCAGAATGCTTCTGGTCCAGCTATCCAGCTGGGACCCTTTAAAGCATTGGCACTTAAGAACCAAGATGGATCACTTCCCCAGCCTTTTCCCTTCACATATCTCAGGCTTCTTGGGATTTCCTGACAGTGCGAGGCTAATGACTTTTGATACCGATCGATGCAAAGCTAATTAATTTACTTCACAATTTTCATGTACTCAAACTGCCCAGGGGTTCAAATGATTTGTTGCTGTTGTTTTCTTGTTTCTGTTTTTTTTTTTTTTTCACCTTTCAGGAGCCTTTTCCTTGCCTTTCCTTTACAAATGGACTAATTAACTCCTGATGACTTTATCTGTTGACGGAATTTGGACCTTGGCTGCTGTGGTGGTATTTCTTCTTCTTTTCAACTGTAGCACTTTCAGGACCCTTAGGAGAAGTGCAGAAAAATCATCCATGTATGTGCTGCTGTTGTGTGCATCTTAGATTTGTATCTCTTCATGTCCCATCCACACATATCAATATACGACAGAATGGGATGAGAAGAAAAATCGGTCCACAAAAATTATTCTCAACTTAGATGCCGTAAAGTGTCCACTGCCTAATTTAAAATAATAAGCAAGGCGGGAGAGATGGCCCGTTAAAAATGAATGATGCTGTTTGCAGAGGGCCCAAGTTTGATTCTGAGCATCCACTACAAGGCCCACAGCTGCTGGTAGTTCAGCTCCAGATCTGACTTCCTCTTCTACTTTCCATAGGCAATTGTCCTCACATGTTCATACTCCCATGCAGAAACATGCATACACATAATTAAAAATACAAATAAATCTGTTTAAAATAAATAAATAAAATAACAAGCCATCATGGTAGTATTAGTCAAATTACATTAAGCTCGTCTTTTTGATTTTTTTAAATTTATCTTCATATTTAAGATTTTCTTTGATTTATATTTGGAAGTATTTGAAGATTATTTCATGGACCAAAGATTACACTTAGTTTTATGATGTGTAATTTAAATATGGTATCCTTAGAATCTGTATAATGCAATTGGGAAAAGGGAGACTCATTGGCTTGACTGGATTTGATATAAGCTCTGAAGCTAATAGAGGAGCGTGTTATTTGAGTCTCAAGATTCCCAACTGTAAAATGAGATCGTGATATTCTATGGCAAACATAATTGTTCAAACAACAGCTTGAAATCACTACACACCTATTATAACAGTCTCAAGTCAGAACACCAAGAGCACAAACCCTAGAGAATATGAGATCAGCAGTGATATTCATTCATTGCAGGTGGGGATTTAAAGTGGTACAAAACTGTAGAGCAGAGTTTGGCCTTTTCTTACAGAATGAAGCACATCAGGTGATTCAACAGCTCGATTCTTGATATTACCCAAAGGAGTTGCAAACTTGCATCTGTCAAAACCTGCCAAGAGACTCTATAGAAGTTTTGTCCTTGAGTGCAAGCTTGGAAGCAATCGAGGTGTCCTTGAGTGGGATAAATACTCTTTGGTCCTTCTAAACAATGAAATATTATTTAAGAGTAAAAAAAAAAATGAAGTATCAATTCATGAAAGAACATGGAGGAAAGTTAAATGCATATTTTCTGTTGTTAATGGGTGTGTGTGTGTGTGTGTGTGTGTGTGTGTGTGTGTTCCTAAGTACACATGCATGTATCATGTGCATGGGGATGTAAGCCAGAGGACAACATTAGGTGTCGCCCTCAGCAATGTTCTCCATCATCTTTGAACAAGGTTTCTTTTTTGACTTGAATCTTGCAAGTTGGACTAGACTATCTAGCCAGTAAGCCCTAGGATTCTTTCTGTCTCCATTTCCCCAGCACTAGAGTTGCAGATACAAACTACCAAACCCAGCTTTAGTGTCATTATTTTAATAGTCTCTGAGGATAGAACTGGGGTCCTTATGATTGCGAGCTAAGCACTTTATCATATAAGGTGTTTCCCCGGCCCAGATGTTATTTAACAAGGCAATATGCTGTGTGTGTGATTTCAATGATGACTGGCTGGAAAGGGCAAACTTTGAAGACAGTTCAGTAAGACCAATGCTTACCAGAGTCTTGAGGGAGGGAAGGGTTAATACACAGCACAGACTTTTTTAAGGGCAGTGAAACTGCTTGGTATGCTACTATAGTGTTAGAAGTGTGTCATTTGTACAGATCTATAAAATATGCACCACCAAGAGAAGAGCCTGTTACCAAGTCTTGACTCTGTCTGACAATGGCGTATCTATGTGGATTCCTAAACTATGACACTTGTCCCACTCTGTGGAGGATGCTAATGATAGCCTGGGTGGGCAGGGGCTATTTCTCAGTTTTTTCATAATCCCATAACTTTTCTTTTAAAAGAGCCGGTTTTAAATGAGTCTTCTTGCGGGGCATGTGGTATTTCTCAGCACAGAAATGCGTTGTGGGTGCTTGCCGGGTTACTGACAGTCCTGTTTCTCTTTAGTAGTCTGTTCCCTTGTTCTGTTCTCTACCCCAAGAACAAAGCAGCAAGAGAGAGTTTATAAATGCAAAAAGCCTACATGGATGATCTCCAACTTGTTTGTTCACTTAAGAAAGGGGAATGTGCCTAGATAGAGGGACATATGTTGGCAACCAGGTCTCTCCCTGCTGTAAATGATTCTATATGATTTTCAAAGTGTAACAGCTTTATAATCAAAACACTTAGAAGCAACTAACATCACTATATGGGGTGAATCTTAGCTCTGTATGTAGAGACTCATGCAGTAAGCATAAAAACAAGATGAAGGTATAAATCAAGGCTATGTTGACAGACATGTGTGCCTGTCTTTGTGTCTTCATTGGAAAAGTCCCACTGATTTGTTTTTAAAGTGATGACTAATTTTCATGTCATTAGAATCTGAAAAGAGATTTAATATTAAAGTTCAAAATCACTAACAAAATAATGAGCCTGCACCGTTGATGTCAAGACAAACTCTGATGAGAACAGCACTTTTCAGAGTGGCATCTATATCATTTTTGGTAAGACACTGTTGTCCAGTGAGAACACTAACAAATTTAATGTGTGTGATTTAGTGTAGAAGGGGCTTCTCTGTAGAGAAGGTGCTGAGAATAAAGCTAAGCACTACTCAGACTGTATCAAATGATGGTTGAACAGGCTTGAAGTTTTACAGACCTGGGCCCAAACCCCAGGTCTCCTGTTCAATAGCAGCTTAAAGTCAGTGAGGTTGATAGGACTCTCAGAATTGCCTTTTGATTTATTTGTTTAACCTACATGTCTGCCTGAATACCTGTGTGAGGATATGTGCACATGAGTGCAGTCTCTTAGAAGCTAGAAGAGACCATCTAATCATGTGGAGCTGGACTTACAGCTGATAACAAGCTACCCACCATGAGTGCTGGGAACTGAAGAAGAAGCCCTATGGAGGAGCAGCAAGTACTCTTGGACCCTGCGCCATCTTTCTAGATGTCAGAGACTTGGTTTTGTTGTTCATAAAATGGGGGTGAAAAATAGGTCCCTTATATAAAAGTTGTAAAAATGAAGTGTGATAACACATGTGAAATACCAAACATAGTTCTGACCCGCAGAAATCCTCTGTTTATACGTCTAGTCTTAATGTTTTCTATTAAGTGCTGCATTTTAACTGACATTTAACTAGTAGCTAATGAGCTGTGGAGGTTTGAGTTAATGAATAATTAATGAGTTTGAATGGGTTTTGTGCTACGAAGGTTTCTACACCCTCTCCCACCACAATCATCATCAACTGTACATTCCATGTGTGGGAACTTTGAACAGCTCATTGACTAGCCTCAGTCAGATCCATCATGTCCCAGGACCACAAAGAACCATTTCTCAGACATCATCATCACTGCCCTAATCCAGAATAGAGGAGAGCCTGCTTTTTAAATTGGGTTTTAGTCTGCAGCCCTAGTAAGCAATGAGGCAGGAAGACTTAGAAGTAGGGAAGACACCGGGAGTGAGCCAGTTTCTCCTCAGAAAGGGCTCAGAGTACTGAGCACCAACTCCTCTGCTGCCTTCACCGCCCTGCTTTCTCTCTCATTTGCAGTATACAGACAGAGAACGTCTCTTGCGTAAGTCATGCCTGCTAGGTGTCCTTTCTGAGTCATGCATGAACCCTCCAGTCCTTGCTTCTCCTGTCAGTGACGAGTTCAGGGACTGCGCAGAGGGGCGACTCATTTTCAGTTGATAGTTTAAGTAAGGCTCCTTGTGGTGGCCATGTTTTCTGTCCCTAACTTCTCTGCTTAGGAAATCTGAGCTTGCATCGCCTCATTAACTTTAATGGCTTAACCTTTCACTGCTTCCCTGTGTGTGATGAACTCACCTTCACTGCAGCTGTGTAATTGAAGAGGCAAAACCTACCACATTCTTTATGGAGGCCTTAGGTCTTTCAGGGTCACTCGGAATCTCAATTTCATTGTAATGATACAATGCCAGAAAACAGCATAGCATTCCATTACCTCAAAGAAAAGCATCCAAAGCCATTGGCCCTCAGGAATATTTATGCATCTGCAAATTATGAATTAATGGCGACATTGATGAAGAGGCCAAGCTGCCAATCAAATCTGCTTGGGAATTTTGCAGATTAAAACACCCACCCCCTGATAATGGAAGATGACAGTTTCCTCCCACTTAGGTGTAAACTCCAGTATCTTTGCTTTTGTAATTCGCAAGAAAATAATGAATGTTTTGTGTTCACCACTTCCTCTTCCAGGGACTAGGCCTTCACCTTTCTAATTTTTATTGACTTAACTGCCAGGAGACAAAGGAGTTCATGTTATCTTTCAGCCTAAAGAGATTTTTTAATATTATATATTATATATTTACAGAAAACTAGCAAGAGCCAATGTGTGTTTGCATGTAATTGTGCATGTGTGTATATGTATGTGTACCTGTATGTATGTGTGCGTGTGTGTGTGTGTGTGTGTGTGTCTGTGTGTGTGTGTGTATGGATGTTCACACATACTTTTGTGTTCTCTCTTTTCACTCACTTGTGCAACTAGAGTTTTTACTCTCTAAACCATCGTGCCATCCCTGTATTCTTTTTTTTTTTTTTTGGTTTTTTGAGACAGGGTTTCTCTGTGTATCCCTGGCTGTCCTAGACTCACTCTATAGACCAGGCTGGCCTTGAACTCACAAAGATCCGCCTGCCTCTGCCTCCCAAGTGCTGGGATTAAAGGCATGTGCCACCACGCCCGGCAACTGTATTCTTATAATAATGCTAGGTCTTCTTCAAAATGGATTAAGGTTTTGTTTTTTTTTCCCCCACGGTGGAAATAACATGCACTTCATTCTGTGATATACTCATAGTCTGTGTGATCAATTCAGATTCTATTTTTCCCCATTTTGTCCCATCATTGCTTGCTTGTTGAAGCAGAGTCTTGCTGTGTAACTCAAGCCACTCTCAAATGTATAATCCTCCTGCCTCAGCCTCCTCAGTGTGTACCAGGGTGCTTAGCCTCAGAATAACTCACCTTCCTTTAGAAAGCAATGCAGTCTTTCTTGTAAAGAATAAAAAAGTTCTCTTTTGCTTTGGCTTGGAAACCAACTAGCTCCTTACTGAAGCAATTTTCTCTTGTTCTGTCCCTTCACAGGGTCTTTGGGTGCCTGTTAGCTTTTTTGGTGAATGGATGGCTAGCTAGGCCTTCTCTCTTCCATTTCTTTGTACTTTCATGACAAAGAGATAGTTTACTGGCCAATAATCCCATGAGAATCTCTAGTTTCACCTCTAGAAGAGTTTCTCTCCAGCTATTCATGTGTTGCCTATGCAATGATTTCATGTTCCTTTTGTGCATTTAATAATGGGAGATTGTTTCTGAAGAAATAACCATCCATGTTAGCTTGAGGAGAGTTTCCCTCTGTGGGATCTCGAAAGCAACCTTTTACAGGAGGACACTGTCCTAGATAGAATCCATGTGATAACAGGATTTATTTCATTTCAGATCAAGTGATATTTGAATGAGAAGAAATACAAAGTCAAAAGAGAATGACAGATACAACTAAATGCCCAGGACGAATGATAAGCGAGACACCCTGAGCTGTGCCTTCTCTCCCACATATTTTATTATCACTGGACATGGAAGGAATTCCATATTGCTGCCTGTGCGTAACTGTTGAGTAATATTTCCATGGCAGCACTCTAAGGAGATACCTTAACTAGCAGGCTACCTGGGGTCACCACTGGATAATAACAACTCTGGGAATGTTTGCCTTCCTGTTTCATCACCTGGCATCTGTAAGACATCTTTAAATATTGGTACTTTGGAGATTCCATAAGGAAACATATTATGTTCACGCAAATCAATCATTATTATTTTTGTACTTTTGAAAGCAATTTCCTTGTTTCAACATTATTTTAAAAGATTTCAGTATTACTTGAAGTTGTTAAAAAAAAAAAACAAACAAACCCAAAACCCAGAAACCTGTCAAAAGTTTAACAATCTATCTATTTATCTTCTTGGCAATCCCCACCACACACACACACACAAATACAAAAATATTAAAGTACAGTTGAGTAGAGGATTCTGGGAAAATGGCTGACAAGAAAGATAGAGAATCCTGAGTCCTTCCATAGACAGCAACCATGCTTACAGAAACTGAACCGTGTAACTGCAGGATGAGGGCTGACATCTTCCGGTGGAAGGTTAACATCCTGAGTTAATTAGCATTCTGAGTTAATTTGGAACAACTTTGGCATTTGGCATAGCAGAAACTATTCATCCTTCCCCTCTATCTTTTTTTCTTTTGTAACTAATTTTCATAGTATTTCTTTGTTGATTTCTTTTAAGTTAACTTCATTATTAATTTTTAAAATGTTACTGTTTTCTGCCAGTTGATTTTCCTAAATTTTATTTTATCTTTTTTTTAATGTTTTTTTATTCCTTCAAGTTACATCTCCATTACAGTCCCTTCCCTCCACCCCCTCCTGGCTCCACCCTCCCACCCTCTCCCCCTTCTCCTAGAACTCATAATTCTTTTTTTTAATAATTAGGCCACAATTATGAAAATTATAAGAAAAACATATTTTCCCAATATCCATTCCATACATATTTGGCAACTGATATTAACATTCTATTACCTATCTATCTCCATGAGTTTAAAGTTCTATACCTAATTCATTTTCCATCCTAACTTGCATTATCAGCTTAAGAACATTTTCTTAGACCTAGAACATCCTTTTAATTCCTAAACAACTTAAAATTTAACTGAGAGTATACCTACCTATCTAGTCTTCAGCCACATCAAGATCTGAGAAGGACAAATATATCTGATTATACAGGAAGTACTGAGCCAGAGGCTTGCAAAACTAAGAAATAACAGACAACTGGTTGCCTGGACAGTCCCCAATTTCTCTCCATATTTTTATTAAATGTACTCCTCAGTTTAACACCTGTTTGATGGAACCCTTAGGTTTTTCTACTTATCAAATCATGTTATCTAGAATCAGGGCTAATTTGACCTCCTCCTTTTCAGTCTGAAAATCCTTCAGTTTTCTCTCCTGAATAGTAGCTTTGGCTACAACTCATAGTGTGTTGAGCAAGAGTGGTCGAGGCAGACACTCCTGTCCTGTTCCAGAGCTTGGAGGAAATGTTTTCAGTGTTTCTCCCATGAGGTGTGCTGAGGTGTGATGGCTGAATGTTTGTGATATGCATTTTGTTGTGTTAGGATACATTGTTGAACATTGTTATTATAAAATAATAACAGTATCTCACAGTTGTGTCCAAACTAGTTGAAAGACTATCTGGAGGAAGTACATTGGGAGAGACTCCATCTATGTAGCTATCTTAGCCATCGTCCATGCTGTGTGAGAACATTCCAACATGGCTGCTTCACGGGTCACTCACACCTCCAATAGTCACTGACACTTCTATACCTCACCCATACTTAGTAAAGAAACCCAATAATGAAGCTCCTAGTTAAATGTAGTTTTTTGTGAGTTATCTTGGTCATGGTGTCACCTCATAACAATAGAACAGTTACTAAGAAGCTCTCTGTACTGCAAGGCCTTAGCTAGAAAATGAAAATAATGGCATGGCAGGAGAGGCAGGAGCCTTGGCCATGTGTCAATAGAGAAAGTCAGTTCTCTCCAGGGGAAATAGACCAACAATTGCAAACAGTATTCCATGAGACATTTATAAGAGATCTCATGACAACATATGTTAGTGCAAGAGATGGTAACTTAAAGTTAATCAGGTTTCTGTGCTTTGGTACCACTCAGCCATATTTTAAATAGAATAACAAGCCCTGAGAATTGCCTGGAGATGCTTTTACAGTGTTGTGTTACTTAAGCACATTTGGAAAAACCTCTTTCCTCACAGAAAACCTACTTCATGTTTCTCCAAGCATTAGTATTGCTCAAAATTTGCTTGCAGAAATGATGGCATAAGCATATAGTACATTAAGGATTAGAAATAGCCTCAGGACAAGTTAAAACTTACCATGTGGGGTTGAGATGTCTTAATTATGAGCCTGGGCCATTCCAGTCTATGCAGAAGTCTCATTTACTCATTGATCAGACCTGGCAGTGCTATGCACAGCCCCCCGCCCCCACACACCCCTGTCTCGTGTATACTCCAGCTTCTCCTTTGCATTTCTCTTGATGGGCAGCTTCCTGTGGAGCCCTTGTGTAACACTCCTGGCAAAAGCTATTTCTCCCTGGTCGGAAGTGGTTGCACATGTTAACAGCCTGCACTCAATTACTCTAAAAATTTTGGATTCAGCTGACAGTCTGAAGCAGCATTCCTCGAGCCCATTCATTCCATAGTAATCTGATTTCAAATGACACTCCTAAGGAGGGCACAAGCCACATTCTCACATAGGAAAATCTGAGGGCCAAGTCATCTGGCATTTGCACAGGTCAGCTGGATGAAAGAGAGACTGCTGAGTAGGATCATTGGGTACTATGGCTTCCAAAATCCTAGCCAGGCAGCTGCCATCCACCTACTAGGTCTCTGACTGCATCAGCTGAAAAAGTACAAATGTGTCAGGGACTTTGAAAGGACTTAGTGTGACTCATTTTCTTCCTTGAGCAGCAGGTACAATGGATGTGAAGACACAGTCTACCAGTATGGGGCAGTGCAGAGGACTCAACCTAGGGAACCTGGAGAGTTCTGCAGAATAACTGCTCATTGCCTATTATCTTGCAAGAACCCTTCTCTTCCCTGCTAAGAATGGGCAGGCCCTTCTAATCTCTTAAGTCTTGATCTGAAAGTCTTACCTGCTTCCTAAACCTAGGGGATGACTCTGTCTTGGGTATGGCATCCAGACCTTTGAGTTAAGGAGTGATGGGGACTCAGACAGACATAATGGCTAAGAAATAGGTGCCAGTGAAAACAGGATTTGTTGGGGTATTTGTCAATGATCTCCCCATGGATGATTTTTGTGCTCCTACTTTACTCTTAAGCTTTCAAGGCTTCTCAACGCTCTTCTTTCCTCATTACTGTTTCTTAAGTGTGTGTATCACATGGCTAAATTTAATCATCCAGTATCTGTACCATGAAGGCCCTGGAGTTTCTTCATACAATCACAAGGAACTAATCAGCTTAATGAGCCAGTGGTCTTCAGATAAGTAAGTGCTTGTTTTTAGTGCAGCTAAGAGGGGCTTCTCATAGAGAAGTATGATTCTCGGGTGTGGGGGGGGGTAGACCCATCCCTGCAAATGAGGAGTTTTGAGCTAGTCTATGAAGAAGACACATTAAGGGCAATATATCCAATCCTCAAGGTCCCCTGTCCCTTGGCTTTTGGAAGGTTAGAATGCAAACCTTTGTGTATGGAGAATCACAGATCAGCCCACAGAAACTGACACACTCATGTCCATTCAGGATAGTATTCATAAAAGTGTTTAAAAACATTCAAGATTCACCCTAATACTTCTTCCTCTTTTGGTCACTGCAATTGCAGAAGGAATGATCCACATAAAAACTCATATAGATGAATGAAGTGTAGGAAGGAGACCTTTGTTTGTGTACATAATAACCTCAACACAGATGGAGGCTAGAAAACCCCACTGATGAGGAAAGCAATGGCATTCTCACTATTTGTCTGTACCTAAAAAAGATTTTGGGTTTTGTGTGACATCCAAAGTATTACCCAGCACCTAAAGGCTTAGTCCATTAAGAGAGGAGAGTAGAAAATCCATGATAATGATTATTTTGTCTCATGCTGATGGAAGTCAGGGGATTTTGATCCACAGAATCAATGTGTTGAGAGGAGATTGTAACTCTTAGCGAAATACTGACTTTGCAGAGGTACACAGGAAAGGTACTTACAGAGCAGTCCGTGTGCATGGGTGGTATTTATGTGTATCTGTACAAAGGTGGGTTGATCAGCTTCAGCTTGAGAAAGGGGCAGGATGTATTAGTAATTTTTAAAGATTTTGAAATCTCTTGAAAGGATTCACTCCTTGATTTCTAATGGTTCACTTGGTTAAATTTTGCTCAGGCAGGTAGAGATTCAGTTCTGTATGTCTCTCGATTTGTGCATTGACAGATCTCTCTAGGTATTTGTAGTTCTCTCTCTATTACAGACAGAATGCTTATCTCTCTCCAGAATGAGTTGAAAAATGTTGAAATCTCATCCCATCATGGTCATGATTTCCATAATAGAAACTCCCAAATTGGACTAGTGCCCTCACTAAAAAGAGTCTGGAAAGCTAGCTCCCTCTCTGCCTTGTGAGGGTATAGAGTATCCAGTGAAAACTCCATTCCATAGTCTCCATGGTGGAAGCAGGCCCTCACCAGAACCCAACAATGCTGCCACAGTCAAGTCTTTCTTTTTAGTGTTAAGAAAAAAAAAAAAGAGCATTGCAGGCACAGAACACTGTACTCCTGTGCATTGTCATTTAACATCATAGGACATCTGAAGTACCTTTGTACGTCACGAAGCAAAGGCTAACAGTTAACAGAAATCGCCAAAAGTAAGTGGACAAACTGGGCCTGCATGTCAGAACTTCCTGAATTCTCAGGCAGTGTGCATGCCCACTCCATTCACAAAAATACTGTTGTTTTTTTTTTTACTTTTGTCCCTCTGGACCTTGTGTGGACAGAGATGTGGCTACATGGACTTCACGAGGTACTGTAGTGATTTCTGGCTGAAGTTTAGCCAGGGTCTGGTAATGAAATATTACCTTATATTCCTTGTATTTTCCATAAGTAAGTACCATACAGTGGACTTTAAAAAAAAGAAAGGTAGTATTTCATAGTTCTGAAGGCTAGAAATCTGAAATTAGTGGGTTAGTAGTGCCAAGCTTGCTCTGCCACCTGGGGGGTAACCATCCTCTCCTCCATCCTCTCCTCCTGGCTCCTGCTGGTTTCCAGCAGCCTTTGATGCTCCTTAGCTGAAGCTGCATCAACATTGCTCTGGTCTTGGTCATCGTGAACATATGATGTTCTCTGTCTTATGGCTCTGTCCTCATTCCCTGCTTTGTAGCAGACCACTTGTCAAGTAAAACAAACATCTTTGCTTGCATCATATAACATCCTCTTTGGATCTTTCAGCACAGGTGGAATCAGGCCCTCCAAGGCTTCAGGTTTTACTCAAAATATCTCCTTTATTATTATGACTTTTTATTTTGGGTTATTATAATGTAACTACATCATTCCTCCCTTCCCCTTCCTCCAATATCTCCCATTGTGTGTACCCCTTTGCACACACACATGCAGACACACACACACACACACACACACACACACACACACACACACCATACAACCTGCTCTGTCTATATAATGTTTCTTGTATGTATATGTCTTTAAGGTTGACCATTTGGTATTTGATAACCAGCTGGTATACTCTTCCCTGGAGAAAAACTATTTTCCCTACTCTCAGCATTCCTTAATTCCCAGTACTTCTTTGTTTAGGGTTGAGGTCTCACAAGTTACACCATGGACCTTGGCATTCTATTGATGTCCTCCTTGTGCAGGTCATGTTTAAGAAGCAATGCTGGTGAGATTTCATTGGTATGGATTCTCTGGCCTGTCTACAAGACACAATCTCAAAGCAAACTTCCTGATTCTCTGACTCTTTGCATTTTTTGCCCCCTCTTCCGAGTAATACCTGAACCTTAGGTACAGAAGTTGTGCTATAAATATGCTGGGCTCCATAACTACATTTTTATCAGTTGTGATTTTCTGTAATAGTCTCCGTATTTTGTAAAGAGAAGTTTCATTTATGACATGTAAGAACCATACTTACCTGAGGGTATAGGACAAATTTTTAGAATGTAGTTAGGGATTATGCTGTTTTAAAGAAGTGGCAGTTGTAGGTTCTCCTCCAAGATCCATGGTTAGCTGGCTAGGTTTCCAGTACCAGGAATGATTTTCCTGTTGCTGAGTGGGCCTTTAGTCCAACTAGAGAGATGTTGGTTACCACTGAGGTATCTATGCCACTATTGTCCACTTAGTGTTTTCATGCCATGTTGGTCACTATGGATACCTCACATTTCTTGATTCTGTCCTTGTCTAGTAACTTCACACTTGAGTAGGATTTCATTCAATATAAGAAACAACCTTAAACTTCCATAGATTCAGTTGAGAATATGGCATAGACTTTTGTTAAGTAATCTGCACTAAATGATTTGTATCAACAAACAACCTTCAATAAGTAAATAGTAACATCTTACTCATAAATCCTTGATTGGTGAAGAATCTGATTCATATGCATTTAGAGCCCCTTGCTGATGTAAAAGCTCTTCCCCTGGCCATGCTGCTTTGGTGCAGAGGACAAAGTATGGGAGTTTGGATGAATTCTTAGAAGAAACCCAGTCATATTTACATTCTAAAGAACCGATAAAGTCCCACAACTAACTGGCAAATGAGGTGTGTCATGTCACAGTTAAGGTAGAGGTGCTCCGTCCTCAACTTAGAGTCAAAGAAATGTTTTGAAGCAGAAAATACAACTTACCACAAGAGACTGAATTAGATGGTAGAAGGTAAGGCCCTGTGACTCAGTGGTTAAGAAATGCCCAGAGAGACCTAGAAACAGCATTTGCCTCATGATTTATCCCTGTGGCTCCTGAAACAGACTGTCCAACATTCTAACTATGATAGACCATACAGCAATTTTCATAAATTAGCCACTTCTTCCAAATGACAGGCATTGAAGAAAGCATCTGGAATGGTGAAGGCTGCCCACTGGGCTTGGAAATGAGATGTGGCCAAGGCTTTACCCAAACAATGATTGAGGCCAGGAGAGAGATGAACTCTGTAGGAATGTAGTCTCTGGACCAATAGCTCGAACTTCAGGGCATACATCAGGAAAGAGAGTAGGTCACAAAGTCAAAAAATAATGGGTTAGCTTAACCATGGGAGAGTAGACTGCATTCATGGGGCTCAATAGCAGGATTATGTATTCAACTACTCAGAGGAAGTAGAACCAGCACCTAAGAGTCAGGCATTTTCTCTGCTGTCCCTGGCAGCAATTCATGGCCCCTCAGCTATTTCCCATAAAGTGAACCCTAGGCAATGCTCTATAAGCTCTTCTTGTACCATTCTGCTGTCTAGTGGGTGTTTGGTTCTACAATATGAATTTTTGTTCTTTTCACAGTATCTTCTCTGGATTTAGGTTATATCCAAGCAGGATATCTCTCCTACATTGATTCTTTTGTGTGTGAGTATATACGTACTATATGCCCATGTACCTGTGTGTGGACACATAGAGGCCAGAGGTGAACATTCGGTATCCTATGGCACATAGTCAGAACAGATACCAATGCTCTAGCTCACCATCAGTCACTGGCTGGTGGCCCAGCATGTACTTATATATGGCATGGCATCTTGTTGCCCCACGTTATTCAGCTGCAGGATTGGGGCACTGGTAGTTTTCCCAGGATTGGAGTCACTTGGTTGCTTTAGTATCAGCAGTAACAGTCTCAGAGACTTATTCCCTCTCTTCCTTATTCCTTGGAGGCAAGGCCTCTCACTGAACCTGGAGAGAGCTGTTTCAGCCACCGAGTCCCAGCCACCCTCCTATCTCTGTCCCCCTCAGGGCTAGGGTTAAGGTGTGTGCATGGCCATGCACAGAGATTTTTTACAAGGACACTGGAGTCTTAACTCAGGTACCTGTACTTAAGCAGCAAACCCCCTTACCCATTGAACTATCTCCCCAGAAACAGTACCAGGGCGGCAGGCTCATTTGTGACTGCAACCAGCTTTTTCCATCAGTCCTGTCCTTACATTTGCATAGCAAGCACACGCAGCCCCTGAGCCAACCCCTAGCCATTCTTACACTGATTATTAAGACTGTTCAGCAGGCAGTGTGTTCAGGGGTTACAGTTTTCTGAGACTATTGTTGCTGACACTAAAGCAGCCTCCGAAACCAGGGCCATGATACGGGGGCTGAGTAATATGGGGGCTGCAAGATGCCATGACATATGCAAGTATATTCAGGGCAGTAGCCAGCAATGGAGGGTGCAGGCTCCGGGGCCAGAGTCTCACGGTTTGTTCTGGATTCATTACCTCTTTGATCTGTGCAAGCTGTTTGCGCTAGGCCCTTTCTCATCACAGTGACAGAACATCTGACAGAGCAAACCTAAAGGAAGCTAGGCTTCATTAGACTTTTAGTTTCAGAGAGACTTTAGGCCATCATGGCAGGGAAGAACTGGAGATGGCTACAGCTCTCTTATAGCTAGGGAAGCATGAGGTGGCTGCTGCTTCACCGAGAAGGTAAACACACACACACACACACACACACACACACACACACACACACAGACAAACACACAAACAGCTTGGGCTAGAACCAGAAACAAATAACATTTTCTGAGCCCTGCCCATAGTGACTCACTTCTTCCAGCAAAGCCCTATCACATAAAGTCTCGAAATACTGTGAGGATTCAGGGACCAAGGGCTTATAGTGTGAACATAGGAGGGACTTTTCATTCTCAAATCATAAACTGCTCAATCTTGCTAAGTCTCAGCATCTTCACCCATCAAGAGATAATAGTCTAGGGCAGTTGCCCTGAATACTTCCTGAGATATCACATGGACATCACTTCCTAGAATAGTGAGTGCTCAGTGGCTATTATTGCTGTGGATGTGACTATAGGATGCTGGTGATGCAAAGAACAATGGCGTGTCACTGGTAACTCCTGTCAATGATACTCATGATATAACCAGGTAACATTTATTGAGTGCCATTCTTGTGGCAAGCACATGTTCACAAGAACCCCAAGAAATAGGTGAGTTCTGGTGCCTTATTTTACAGAGAAACTAATGCAGATGCAGAGGAAACGGCCTGCTAAGTCTCCTAATTAGAAAGAGGTGTGTGGGCCTTTCTTCCCACATAAGCTCCCACACCACTATTGCTTCTTGTGATGACACATAGCAGCTCTGTAGCTGAAATAGTGGGCTCAGAATGCTAGCGGGCAGGGTTAATGCCAGGACCTCTCGCTCTGCCTTACTGAGACAGCTGTGGGAAAGAGGACACTATTCTGAGACTATCACTCTTGAGTATATATTTTGTGTTAATCACCCAGGAAGCAAATGACCCAATTAGAAAGATTAACTGTTGTAGACGCTTGAAACCTCCTGGAGTCCTTAACTGTGAGTCTGTTTTGAGGGTATCTCTATTTTTATACAAATGGCACTGTACAGAGGTCTTCTGTGGTGTCTGGATCTGCTATGGTCAACCTGATCCCCAATAATGAAAAAATTCATTTCTATAGAAAGATAATGTTATTACATTTAGTGTGTAGACTGTAGAAGAATAGATAGGGTACTGTGTTTCTATATACTGATTAATTTATTTTTACTTTGACTTTTTTGCCTGTTAGGGTCAACTTAACATTGAAAAATCCCAGAGATTTTCCAACAACCTCTGATTGCTTTCTGAATCAAAATATAAGATGTTCAGGAGATAGTTTTGGCAGGGCACGTTTCAGCGCCCCCAAACAGGGAGCCCATTACTCATCTACTTAGCATTACAGATTTATCTTAACTACCTTAGAACATTCTTATGGAAGTCATGCATTTATTGCCATATTTTGCATAGGGGGAAACTTCCCTAGAAACTCGTATCCTTTGGAATGTGGATTTCTTAATTGATTTTATAATGCTTCTCCAGTGACCTACGTACAAAACTAAACCTATGTATCACCCTCTCCCTTCTGCTTACTTTAACCATACTGGCAACTGATATACATTATCCCAATAATCTGCTATTCTGGACAATACCCTCCATCCATCCCAGGAGCACAATGCATGAACCTGTGGAAAGACCACTGCCCTCTGGGGCCACACTCCTTTCAAAGCAGCCGTATTTTGTGATGGACAATTCTCACACCTGTATATGCATCCTCCACCTCCCTGTGGCTGCAGGAGAGAAGCAGCTAGACTGTGATATACTGAGTCTTTCATGCCTTGACCCTTAATGTAGTATTTTTATTCAGTGTCTCTTGGCCAAAGCTGGTGAAAGTGGACTCACTTACTGTCAAGGTCATTGGAAGTGGAGAAGAACACATGCTATTTTCACAATAGTAAGCATCTCTTCTGTACCACCTACTCAACTCACTTACTAAGGATAGTGAAGCATGGCAGGTCATGTATACTATAAGTACTGTAACTATAAGCTACAGCTGAGGCTGTACAGAAGGAAACAGGGCCTTTCCTGGCTGAGATTTACATGTTTTCTCCTTAGAACTGTTTTAAACAAACAAACAACAAAAAAAATCTCTCTCTCTCTCGCTGTGTGTGTGTGTGTGTGTGTGTGTGTGTGTGTGTGTGTGTGTGTGTGTGCACATATGCATGCATGTGCAATGCCACAGGACATTCTGGGACTCAGACTTACATCATCAGGTTTGGCTGTTACCTGCTGAGCCATCTCGCAGGCCCTTGATCTGGTTTTGAAGTTGAAGGATTCCTTAGTCTCTCCCATCCTCATGTCACGAGTGTACAGATATAGAAAAGTAGAAACCCACAGACATGATTTGACTCTGGAGTTGTAAACATGAATTCTTTATCTAGATTTATATAGGGCTGTATAGACAAAGACTAAGGAACTAAAAATAAACAGATAAATAAATTGTACAGTTTACCTTAACTTACTTCTCATTTGTGTCCACAGTTTAAAAACTTTGGCCCCTGTTGCTAGCTCCATGTTTTAACCAATCTACAGAGATTATTGCTGACCATCACTTTTTTCTTGGCATCCAGTGGCTACCAGGGACATGTAAAATAAATGTAATTCTGCACACAATTTCCATCTTTTATTCTTCTTATGTGCTTCCCCATAGGCATTGTGGTTAAGTCAGAATGACTTTGAAACACTAGGGGTTGTCTGTCTTGCAAAATTTGTGTGACACAAAATGGATCCCTTGAGTAAATCTGTCTTGTTTATTAACTGAGTGACTTTGATATATATATATCTCCAGTATATATGCAGTGTTCAGGGCCACAGGTTTAAACAAATTTCTACTCTTTAAAGAAACACATGTAGGTATGGTAGCACATACCCATATTGCCAACACTAGAGACTTTGAAGCATGCAGATGATGAGTTTGAGCCAACTGAACTGACAAAGGGAGATACTGCCTCGAAGGAAAAGAGAAAGTAGACCATTCAACAAGCTGCTTGCTTTGACAGAATCACATAAACTATTAGGGGAGCTAGTTCCACAAATCTGCCATGACCAAGGGTATAACATGGGCAAAATTCTGGTTTTTTAATAACTTACACCTTGTTTTTCTTGGCTCAAAGACAATGGAATGTAGCATGGAGTCCCTGGGACCGAGTCCTGGGTAGCTTTTGTTGGGGAAGTTTGTCTCTCTGTGAAAAGATGTAAACTTGACACCAGCATACTCTGTCATCTGCAGGCACAAGCTCTTGGCTAGGATGCTTCTGTTTCAGAGGATAAAGATGTCAGTGAATAAGAGATACATCAAATGTTCTCAGAGGGTTGTAACAGAAAACCAAAAATTATTGATCTTTGAGAAGTTACTGAAGCAACACAAGAAGTTCCTATCTATATTTTCCATACTTATTTATGGAACATGCCAGAGGGAAATTTTCTTCAATCCTGGAGACAAAAAGAGAAAAATTTTACCCCTCAGTTTCTTGTTTTTGATGACTAAATTCTTAAAACTTTGAATATAGAATAAAACATCAAAATCTGAGTGTAGGTAAAGTTCAAACTAAAATGCCAAATGGAACAATCTTGTGGTTAAATACCAAAGAATTGGTTCTATTTCTGTCTGTTTTTCATAGAAGTGAACACTTGTGTTATTCCGTGATGCTGCCAGTGTGTGGCTTTTCATTTTAATTTTAGGAAAGATCAAAAGGATTCTTACGTAAGTCTCTTGAAATGGGAGCAAGATGGCTCGCTAAGTGCTTCCTTAATGTGGGGTGTGACAAGTCAGTTTCGAATGAACAGCATCTGATCAAATGTCAATTCGGCAGAGATGAGAGGGATGGATTCAAACTATAAAGGCTTAGAGTGGGGGTAAATGATAGAGAACACTCTACTGTGCATTTCTTTAAAGAAAACATATGAAAATATTACCTGGTTAGCTCCTTGTATATGTGAGGAAAACTAAGCATTTCAGACAACCAAGACTAGTTAGTTTGTCATATAATGACTAAGGTTCTCTGGTCTTGGGCAAGCTTGAGTGTAAGCATTTGTCCCAGAAATTCCTGTCTGTGAAATTTTTTCTTTTCTTATCTGTGCTTTTGGTTTTCATCTGAAAAATAAAGACTGTGTAGGATCCATAGTTAGATGAGAAAAAACTTACAAACCACTTAGCTACAACTATCCCAAGAAAGGGCATTGTGTGAGCATCATTACTCACATTCATAATCCATTGTCACCCAGCAAGATGACGTCTGATGCCATGTTAATTACACCTGTTGGTGCCCAGGTGACACCATGTGACTTTATATCCAGGAGACACTCAGCAATTAATTGTTGATTTTTTTTTCATAGAAATGTCTGTTACTTTTGCCATCCCTGAGTCAAGTCAAGTCATTCTCTTTGTTACTCTAACTTAATCCTTCAGTTTGTCCATCACAGTTGATAAATTGACTAGTTTAGTGAAAAGAAATCAGTCAAACTTCTCTTCTGAAGTGCCTATGTGTTACTTAAAATATGAGGATAAATTAGTCAAGTGATCCTACACATGTGCAACTCTGGGTGTGAGGGTATCATTGGCACTTTACAGCATCCTTTACAAAGCATGGAGTCGAGCTCAGATACACGGAGTAAATGTTAGTGTATAGGTCTGGTAATGGTGGACTCGGGAAGAACACTGCACAGCTGAATTTTACCTTAGAATATTGCTCTCTTTGACTGTGTAAAAGGAATTTCGGCTGGGCGGTGGTGGCGCACGCCTTTAATCCTAGCACTTGGGAGGCAGAGGCAGGCGGATCTTTGTGAGTTCGAGGCCAGCCTGGTCTACAAAGTGAGTCCAGGACAGCCAAGGATACACAGAGAAACCCTGTCTCGAAAAACAAAAAAACAAAAAAACAAAAAAACAAAAAAAAAAAAACGAATTTCGTCTCTGTTGAGCAAGGCGCACAGAAAAGAAAATGTGCCGTCTTTGAGATGGACTCCTAAAAATGCCACAAGGTAGACTGGTCATTTGCAAAGTGGATTCTTTTGTCTTGTGTCTTCCAGAACCTTCCAGACAAATTCTTAGTGGAGCCATAAAGGCTTTCTAGAAATGTGCAGGAGAGATTTTAATAGCTACATAGATGATATGCTACCCTAGTAACAATTGGTGGACAATGGCCACTCATGCCAGATGACCTACAACTTATATAGGAATCATACAGAATTGTCTCCTTTTTTGGTGCTGGTTAGGAATGTGAAACTCCGAGTATGAAGAAGAGACATTAAAGGGGCATTTCTTCCAAGAGCCTAATACGCAACAAAACACAGACTTGTAATAGCCCTACCCATGTACTTGAGAGCACTGGTGACTATCCAGAGATCCTAGTCTCATGGAGCTGTCATTCTGCAAACAGTTAAGCCACAAAAGTGAGTAAGTCTATCACATGTTAGTATGAGAGGCAACAAACAGAATGGACCAGAGGGCATGAGGATGGCAGAAGAAAGCAAGTCTATTAGGATTTGCAGTAGGTGATCAGGGTTGAATAAAATATTAATTCGTTTACTTTGGATATGGGAAGGTAGTATATAATTAAACTGGAAACAACCATAGGGTTCATCTTTGAGGAAGATGTTCAAAATTGGCAAGTTAAACTTAGTGAAGTGACTCTTAGCCTTTGAAACTCTGAGCTTTAAGCAAGAAAACAGCCTTAAGGAAATTATTGCTTGTTATGGATGCAGACATACATGCATACATGGATCAATAGATGGGTATCAGGATATAAAATGGCCATGAAAATAGACTTCATACTGGATATGCGTACTGGATATATGATTGACATTGCTGGGACCTAGTCATTTTGTGAATTGAGGCTACTGGGTTTAGTAGAGAGAGGAAGGCTTCAAGGCTTGGCCCAGGAGAAACTGAGTAAATAATCCCTGGGACCCACAAAGAACCTAGTCCACTGCTTTGCAACAGTGTGTGCACGCAGGGCCCCTGTGGGAACCGTTATTCATGTCTAGAGTGAAAGTGGCTGATAGCAGATATGGAAGATGGAGAAGGTTTTCTTACAATCATTCCCCTTAAAAATTGTGTCTTAAAATTAGTTTTATTCTACAGAAGCAATGAGCTGGATGAGTGAGGCTGAGCATTTTTCTGAGTCTTCACTAGGCTAGGAAGCAATGTGATGATGGAGAAGTCTGCATGGACAAATGTGGCCAGTGTTCTTAGCTTCCCTCTCCTCCTTAGAAGCCGAAGTGAACTAAAATGTCCAAAATTGCAGAATTTATTCCTCCTTCAAACTACAGTAGGACTAGACTGCCCCCCTAGAAACTCACATTATCTGTGATGATAAATGAAAAGTGTCATTAACACCCTTTGAGGCCTGTAGAAAGTTGTTCTACCAAAAGAAACATTTCTTTAAAAAAGAACTCTCGAAAAGAAAATGACAAGATCTGAAATTAAAGATCAAAGGAGTAGGGTTGATCTTCATAGAAAATCCATCCCGGGAAGAAATATGACCTAAAGCGAACAGGCAGCACCACAGCAGCATATGCACTATTGAAAAAGAATCAAATCCTCTGCAAGGCAGCAGGAAGGGATGGTTGGGCAGTGTGGTGGGAAGATAGGAGGAGGCCCCAGAGGGAGGCTACAGCACTTCAAACAGCAAACCCAGGCAAGTAAACAAAATCTTTGCTTTATTTTACCAAAACATACACAGCACTGCAAATTTCAAAAAGTCCTTTGAAAACCCCTTTGCACACCTAGCTGGTGAATGCTACCTGTAAGCCTTCCCTAAAGGAGACCTATGCAAAGACTTTAGATGGCATCTAGAAGAGACTAGTTGGCCACAGCAGGGTAGGAGAAAGAGACAGTGGAAGTTATTAAGGCAGTAATCACTGAGAAAAAGTGTGTGTGTATGGGGGACATGTCAAAGAAAAGAGTAGAACTGGACATTTAAATTGCTTTGAACACATTGATAGAAGACATGGAATCTTCTAGTATGATATTAACACACTGTGGGAGCACTTTTCTGTTAACCAAGTGGTAAGAAGTATTGTCACCAAAGCTAAATACTCTTTCCATTATGGCTGCATAAAGAATGTACAGTAGATTTTTTTCCCAGCCTTTCCCCATCCCAAGTTTTGTTTCCAGGAGTTTTACTTGCTTACAGTCTAAAAATATGAAATAGAAAATTCCATAAATATGCAATTTATTATGTTTTAAACTGCCCATAGTTCTGAGGGCCCATGCCACTCTGTCCTTATGGAAGCATGAATTATCCCTCTATTGAGCACTCTAAGTCTGTCTGTCTTCCTTAGCTCCTGGCTGGTCATCTCAGCTTATCTGGTAGACTGCATATTGAGGTGACCCTCTTACTTAACAGGGGCCCCAAGCCCATAGTGTCCATGTTGGGCAGTTGCAAATTGCAAATTTAGAGGTTGCAAGCCTCTAAAAGAGACCCTGAAGCACTTTCTTTAAGTGAAAGGAGAACGATGAAGTTCTCAGAGACTTTCTCATTTCTTAATAATGAGAAAGGAGGAAATGTGCTCTTAGTATGCAAAAGCCCACAAAGAGAACAGATCTTACTGTATCTAATGTATAAATAACCGCTCATCACAAGCTGTGTGTATATCACAGAGCAGAAGCCATAAAAGTGTTGGTACTATCTGTGGTTCCAGACATCCACTTGGGGTCTTAGAATGTATCTCATAGACATAGGGGAGATTACTGTAGTATGTTACAGAATTCTCCCCATTTGTTTGGCATGAATATTATTCCTTGGCTATATGGATAATGTCAAAGAGCCTATCAACTCAGAGGCTGTCTCTGGCTATGGAAAAATATCATTATGATAGGCATGGAACAAGTGCTCTATGTTTGCTAGGATTGCTAGACTCCAAGTATATGCTGCTGTCTTCAGTCTGCTGAGCTGCTCCCAAGCCAGTGCACATCTGAATCCTTGGACAGGGTCCCTAGTTTCTCTTAAAATTAATTTCTATTGCATGTATTCTTGTGTACCCTTCCTCTCTTTCTCCCTTTCTTCTTCTCTCTCTTCTTCCAGTCTCTCTCCTCTGTCCATTTTTACATATGAAGCAACTGTTAAGAAACAGCAACCAAAAGATAGGCATTCTCAACTTGGTTTTATGCTTTGGTGCTTTGGGCATGGTAAGGTATTGGCAGGACTGGCTGAGTAGCTGCAGGGGGCCAGGAACTAGTGAGCCAGATTTGTTTGCACTACCAGACACTGTAGGAGCTCAAGTGAGGCAGAACTCTGAAAAGCGGGAGCAACTCCAGCTAGCATCCCATCTGCTCTGTGGGAAATGAATACTAACTTCCGGGGAGCTGGTGTGAGGAAACCACACAAAGAGACAAAGCTGCAGCTGTCTCTCTGCAAAGGATGAGTGTGGGATGTTTTCCATAGAGGCCTCTCCAAGATATTGGCAGGAAGTACCCTGTCTCCAGATTTTATGCCTGAGCATATATCAAAGGCCACTGGCAACACATCACTTGCTTCTGGCTCCAAAAATCATATCCACGTTTGTTTTTGACTACGTTCTAGATACTTCTGTTTATCGCGTGTCAATGCTTAATTGTCAGGGGCTTCTCAAAAATGTCTCCACCCACTTGCTTTGAGTTCCTTTATTCCTCCTATGACCTTCTGGGGATTCTCTCAGTCACTGTTTCCCATCTCATATTAGAAGTGCTAGGATTACAGATGTGTGTCATTGTATCCAGCTTTTTTATATTGTTACTGAGACAGTCTAACTTGGGTTCTCACATTTGTAGAGCAAACACTTCAACCACCGAGCTGTCTCCCCAGCCACTTGTTTTTCACTCGTGAGCTGTGTCAGGATATACTATGTCTTTACAACCATGCCTAGCCGGCCATCTGCACTAAGCAGCAAAGAGTCGGGGCCTGTGTTGTGGCTCTTGGTGTGGAAGTTCTGTTCAGCACCGCTGAGTCAAGAGTGGGCAAATACCACGTGGACAGAAGGCATATAATACTAAACACTAGCTCCTGGCTTGCCTCCTTCCTGCCCTTTTCCCATCAATATAGCATTCTTTGAACGACGACTGTAAAGACAGTAAGACAGTAAATGTCAGGACTGTGAAAAAAAGACAAATGGACATAAATGATTGTTCTCAAGGTGCTGTCATTGGGTGAGACAGGCAAGCAAACAGCAATGGATATGGCATGCCAGATGGCCTGAAGAGATGTTGGGGAAAACAGAACAGGAAGCAAGGTTGGGATGCTGGAGCGCTTATAAGAAAGTGGATGGAGTAGTTTGCTTGGATTCACACTTCCTTAGTATTCTGAACTTTTCCTGTTTTCTTCAGCATAAGGTCAGCACTAGGCTCCTTCGAAAGTCTGGAAGAGCCTGCTCTATCTACATACCACTGATGTATAGGTATAGTTTTGACAATTGGAGTTTTCTTCTGATAGAAGTAAGAAAGTTATTGTCTTCTATGGAATCTCAAAAATTCAACAATTCGATTATGTGATCCAGAGAAAATGTATCTGTTGACCCCACTGCCCACTGGCTGTTGACTTCTGTGTAGAAACTGGGGCTTTAAGCGATTTCTACAGAACCTTTATAATTCTAAGGGTAGATTGTTATGGCAGTTGAAGGAAGTCATTCTTACTGCTTTGTGCTGTGGCTGACCTTAGTACCAGAGAGAGTACTGTGGCCTAAACAACCCATTAGCCATGCCTGCCAAGTCTTTGGCCCAAAGAGGACACCGACTTGTTCAAGGCCACCTGGTCCATTGGTGGTACAGTTGGACTAAAATTCAAGACTTTCTACTGTATAGGCTGTTATGGTTAGTAAATATTAAATATAGAATTGTGTTTCTTGCATGCACGCACATGCTCTCTTCTTAGTCCAGTGTTGCTGCCATAATAGCCTTAGCATCAGCAATTACTAAATAGTAGAAATATACTTCATAATGTTCTAGAGGCTGGGAAGTCCAAGATGAAAGTATTAGCAGATTCAGTGCCTGGTAAGGTCTTGCTCTCTGCTTATAAGATGGTGCCTTCCTATTGTGATCTCACAGGA
>CAJQZJ010004687.1:715162-725473 GCA_907164525.1 Lophiomys imhausi | reverse complement strand
ATTAATAAATAATAATGAAGCATCTATTTTGCAGTGTGACCCCCCCATCTTTAACAGCAATGACAGTCTTCCTAGATGTGTTCAACTGTACGGAAAGTTTTCCAGAGAAACATGAGCCAATCTGGGAAGAATGCTATCTCCATTTAAAGTTGAAGAGCCACAAAGGCCTGAGTTTGATCCCTAGAGCCTACATAAAAATGGCTGACTGGCTTGTGGCACGTGCCTGTCATCCCAGCACTGAGGAGGAGGAAACAGACCCTGGGACTTGCTGGCTAACCAGCTTAGTGTATTTGGTGATCTGCAGGTTGGCAAGAGACATAATGGAACTTCTGAGAAACTACACCCAAAGTTACCTTTGTGCATGCACATACACATACGTACACACAAACCCACACACATGCACATACACATATTCAGCCACACTCAGACATACACACAAGTTTTCCCATATGAATAAGCAAACAAACAATATAAATTAATTGCCTAAGGGAAAGAATACTCGGAAAGCTGCAGGGTTAGTGCTCTATACAAAGCCGTGTGACACACAGACATATTGCGTCAAGCAGAAAGAGTGAGAGGCACAGTTGATAAAATGAGGAATTTCTGAAACTTCATTTTGTCCACACCAGGCAAGCGCCCACTGACATTAGCATGTCATCTGGGCTGCAGAAGAAGCCAGGCAAGGAACACGAGAGCATGGTGCCTCCCACAAGACATGGGAAGCTCCTGCTTACTGGCAAGCAGCCTAATCTGGAGCCCATAAGGAAAGAATAGTTCTGTGCTCACCCAGTAAGCATATTGTTAACAGAAGCTGTACCCAATAAAAGATCTATGTTTGAGCTATAAAATGCAGCAGGAAAAAAAGAAACACAGCAGATGGATGTGTTTCTACAGTGCTTCAAGTTAACAGAGACAATATTTTAAAAATAACTAGGAGAAACCTCCAGGATATCTCTCTCTCTCTCTCTCTCTCTCTTTCTCCTTTCTTCTTTTATTCATTTTCTTGGCATTGCCATTTTCACTGACTGACACAAACTGGCCATTATAATCTACAGGCATCCTGGAACTAATGCCCTGTCCAGGTATAAACAGGGTGCTGATTTTCTGAGAACAGAGACAAGTAGGAAGCAGAAGCTCCTGCATGGGGAAGAGACTGTTTTATTTCTGGAGAACCCTGGACAGCTGACCAGTTTCTGTGTAAGAACAAGAAGGTGAGCTGAAAATGACCTCACAGACTAAGCCAGAATCCAGACAGGCCAACAGACCCCCAGGTGTTGGACAACCATGTAGACTAATCCCTGCCCTATCTATGGAGCTCACAGGAGGAGCTCTGTAAAGTTCACACTTGAAAAGGGCTGGCAGGGCACATTCTCAGTAACAAGTGAATCTCCCCCCAAAACCTACTTTTGAGCATCGAGAGACTTTGAGTTGGTCATATTTCTACCACCTCAGCTATTACGTAGATGTGTATGTTACTATGACAGCCTCAAACAGTATCAAAAGGTAGGGATATGCCATCCCATTTCTTTGACGCACAGGTGGGAAGTTACTACCTAGCAGGATCTAGAAAGGTACGCAGCCTTCTGTATCAGTGGGTTAACATCACTTAGAGCTGCCAGCCCAGGTATTCACATCCTCAGACCTTGCACGTGCTGTGTGGTTAGGAAAGACGCACAGGCTGAGGGTCTGGCTTGAGACTGCTTGAGACAGCCCACATGGTGGGGAGGAAGATGCGCTGATCCATAATGGATGTCCTGTGTTCTTAAAGCAGGGCAGAGTGTAGGAGGTTGCTATTCGGCTTTGAAGTTCCCTGTCTCTCTCTTTGGAGTGGATCAAAGCCTCCTTTTATTTTTTTCTTTTTCTTTCCAGAATTCATATAAGCTCTTAATGCAGAGCCCTCCTCTTGATGCTCTCCCTCTTTCCCCCTATTGCAAATCTCCTCCCCTCCAGTCTCACACTCTCAGAGCATAGCAAGGCACTCTCCTTGGGTTCTCTGGCCTCCCACTCCTTCCTCCTCTTCCCTCTCTTTGCCCTTTCCTTGCCTAGGCCCTCCCTGTTGTCCTTTCTGTCCTATTTTGGAATCACCCAGAAACACTCAGTCTCAGCTTACAGAAGATATGCACTGGCTTTCCAAAGTTCTTCTACAAGCCCCCTTTTCCCCTAGCAAAACAGGGATGTTGCTATTATTTCTTAATTTTCTCCTTTTATAAGATAGGAGTTAGACTGGAGAGAAAATTGTTGGGAGTGAACCCATTGGAATCAGTTTCAAAGTTGCTCTGGAAACTGAAAGGAATGTGAAACGAAATGCTTTAGTGGTTTGAAAATGATGGAGGACATGTCTCCAAATTGTTCTGTTCCCATTGCAGCTCCTGATGATTTTGTTGTGCTGTTGTTTTGTTTGTTTGTTTTCTCTCTCTAGGCTAATGCTGCAATCCTCATAGGACAGGAAACCATACAAATTGTACCAGACAGAGGGATGTGATCTACACACCTGCTTGTCTGGCAGAGCAAAGATACTGCAATCTTGTGGGCTGAGGTCTGTTGGCAACTGATATCCTTCAGATCCTGGCACACAACTCCTCCTCCAGGATAGCAAACCCACAATCTAGGTACATAGACAACATACATACATTCAAATTCCACTCTCAAATCTTTTAAGCAACCAGCTTTTAGGAAACAGAAGCTCTTATAGATGGCAATTTAGGAAATTAATTAAAAAATACCATCTGCTAAACCTCAGCTCTAAGAAAATGCTGGGCTCTGCAGACAGATAGGCTATGTCTGGAGCTAACTCTTGGTCTCTTTCTATCTGGTCCCAAAGCATTTGTCTTCAAGAATCCAGGGCTACTGTACCCAGTTTCTACAAGGCCTTACCAGCTCCTGAACAATGTGGTATTGGAGAGACCCTCTGTCCCTCTCTGGTTCCCTTGTGTAAGTCTCTGGCAGCTCACTTAGGGTAGACTGCTATTCTCAAAACCTCCAAAGTGTTCATCCAACAAACACTGCCCAAGAACAAGGCAATTTGCCAATTTCTAAAGAGGACATCAATGTGAACGAGGCCAACTGTGCTCTTTAGACAAAGAATTAACTTCTAGAGAGGGGATGGTAAAGTTGAAAGAGCGCAAAGCTGATGTGATTTTTGGGCAGACCCCCGTGGGTCTAGGGGCAGTGTACACACTTCACTACATGTGGAGCAGTGTTTCGTTGTCTGCCTTCATACTCTCTAGAGTGAGTTTATATTATGCTTTCTTGGTTTCCTAGGTCATATTTCCACCGAGGGAAAAAAAATACCTGTGTATAGTGCCGCATAGCAGTTGTTGTTCCCGCTGATAAAGATATGTGAGCGTGACATGGGATCCTGCAACCCCCCTCCTCTGAGACCTCAGAGCACCCTAAAGAATGTTTGTTCCTCCATTCCAAATCCTGTCAAGGGAGGATTCCATGGGATTCAAAGCCCGAACTCACTAAGTCCAAACTACTATTGCTAACATTAAGTTTTCAGTGGAGAAAAAAAGCTGCTACATCAAAAAGGAAACAAGCCAGACTGAAGCTGTGGTTTGTGATTGAGGAGGTCTGAGTGTCAGGGGTCATGAGGTCTTCCTTTGCTAATCTGTCCTGACTGCATACAGCCTCATGGAGGACCCAAGTATACTGACTAGGAAGGGCTCAGAGAAGAGGCTTTGTCTATGTGAGGAAGCCATCGTTCATGCTGGTTGAGAATTTTCAAGTACCCTGCATTGGGGGTCACTGTGCTCCTATCAGTAACTCCTCAGCTATGCCCCGTAAGTAAGCCATATAAACTCATTGGTTCCCCAGATGGGAACCTGGTGGAATCAAACTTTGGTTTGTGATTGGGACTTTGGAAGGTTGGGATGGACTTAGTGCCTCCAACTCAGTGAAACTTTTTGATACATACATACATACGTACATATGTACATGCACACATATTTGCATGACGGGCAATAAGTTGTACTTCCCTCCGTCAGGATTCCTGGTCAGATATAGCTGTATTACTAGTTCATTTATAAGCACAGCTGCTCACGAGTTTGGTAACCCTGATCTCATCACAAAACACCACTTAATTTTTAAATTCCTTTCCATCAGTTGCTTTCTCCATGGCATAATGGACCAGGGGCTGTGGGCCCTCGCCCTTATGGTATTTCCATTTCCTCTCCATTCCCCACCACAAACCATCCCAGCAAATAAGAATATCTGTGCCATTGCAACGAATCAATGAAAATCTGCCTCCTGTCAAATTCTCAACAACCCTCCCAGCTTATTCTTTAATTCTTTAAGCTCTAAAATCAACCTTCCTGTTCCAAAGAATACCTCCAAATCCTTGTTCTAGCCTCTCTCGCTCTCAAAAAAAAAAAAAAAAAAAAAAACCTCCATGAATTTGGATCCCACATTTATTATTAAGTAAGGGTTCCAGGAATTATTTTCTCTTCACACCTTCTGCTCTCTGGGAGCTTGCTGCCTCGCCTTCTTAAGTTGGCAGGGAAGCATGTGAGGGTAAGTCTTCCTGCAAACCTTATCGACAGCCAGAGGCCACACATTTCTGAAGTGTAAATATGCAGCCAGTGTCTGGAGCCTGAGACTCTGAGTCACATGAAAGTGTTAAAATAAAATAAGGTTGGCAGAACCACTTCATCAGAACCAGGCAGCGAATGAGATGCTCTGAGATGCTTACAAGCCTAGGGAGTAAGGTGCTCAAAGACAATTACCAACTAAACATTTCATTAATGAAATAATGATTAATTATAATCACTAATTAAAATGCAGGATTATGCTGTTGGTTTTGAGCATTAACAGGAGTAATGACATTACCATTTTTAATGGAATTCCAGGAATGAAAATTATAACAACTCATAGAAAAGATATGGCTGGCAAACGTGATTAGGAGTTATTGTTAAACCCAGGGGCATAGAATTCTCCCTGCTGGTGAACTTAAGTTAAGTAAGTTTAATGTGGTGTAATTTAATTACTAAGCATAGTTTTCTTCTCAGTGGGAAGAGATACCAGGTTTATACGCTAAGAACGAAAGGGAGACGATAAATAGCTATGGGTGATGGCTGGCTACTTGCAGGGAAAAATCTAAGAGCATTCAGCTGCCTTCTGCATAATATTTGAGGGTAGATGCACCCAGGATCTGTTGTAAATTTTATTTAATTAATGCTTAGAGGATTAACAACAAAGTAGACCTCGCAGTCGAGAATGTAGAGCTGCTGGGAGTATCCAGAAAATGATTTTCCATAGAAAGGATGTCCTCATTAATAATTAATGCCAGGCATTTTCATAAATGTCAAATTCCCACTGCAAGCAGCAACTTGACCCTCAGTAATAAACCATTTAAGATTCATTAAAGAGAAGCATCAGTCTTAAACTGTTTGCCATGGCACGTGAGCTCATCCATAATGTATAATATTGGCCTTAGCTGTATGTTAAAAAAAAAAAAAAAGCCGACACTTGGCTTTCAGGTGGCTGGAGTTACCATGAGGATGCTGACTTCTTGCAGCCCCATAAGGTGAGGTCTGGCTTCCTTTTGCTCTGTCCACAGAGTGAAAGGATTTTGAAAGCAGAGGAGAACCTTAGGCCTATTTCTTAGCGTCATCACTGTTGGCCTCGGGAGCTGCATGACTCTTTGTTGTGAGTGTGTACTATCCTGTATGTGGTCAGGTGTTCAACAGTATCCCTGGTCTTTATTGGTTCAGTTGCACCTACCAGACTCCCACCCTCAGTTGTGACAATCAAAACTATCCAGACCGTCCCATAGGTCCTTAGGGATAAGGTCTCAGGGGAACTTACCAGAGTGCATCCACTAAGGCTCTCCAGTCAGAGGAGTGTCTGAATCTGTGGTCATTCAGAATCTTAGATCATCACTTTCAATCACAGCCATCCATAGAGCCAAAGATATCTTGCTATTAAGTCATGTCAAATGTAGGGTATGGATCCAAAAGTAACTATCACCGTGGCAGTAAGTGTGCCATTAAAACCAGTCCTGGTGATCTAATGCTGCTTTGTGGTGGTCCCCATGTGGAAATGACTGTTTCCTTCTCCTCACTGTATCAGGATGGCTTGTGCTGCAAGCCACCACTGTTGGCCTGACCCTTTGATGAGTCCAGTGAGACCTTCTCCCCCTCTTAAATAAACCTGCAGTTCTTTCTCCCTCTCTCCTTCCTACTTCCCTTCCTCTCTCTCTCTCCTTCCCTCCTTTCTTTTTCTCACTCCTTCTTTTTCATATACAGAAAATAGTATAGTGCCCATGTAAAATCATTCTCACAATTGTCTAAAGTCTGAAAACAAATCACAGAGGTTTTTCTTAATAATCAATGTAAGATTGACTTCTTGATTTTAAAAAATGCACTTTTAATTCTGTCTGCATATATAGGGTGCCCATATGCTGACTGAAATGAAAGAAAAAAATGGGATAAAAGAAACATGAAGCTATCAGGAAGGTCACTTTGTCTACCCAAAAGCAGAGACCAGTTTGGCTAGTGATCTGCCTCTTTCCGATTTTTAATTGACTCAAAAAAAAAAAAAAAGCAATGATATCACAGTAACTTACAGCCACTGGGGATTTGGTAATTCTCAGGGTAGATTGCAATGGGTCACATAAGGGTAGCAGTGTTCTTGAGGTTGTCCAGTCGTGTGACAGTTAACTGGACATTGGTCACTCCTCATGGAAAGCTTGAATGAATCAGTTGTCAGAGAGCCAGACTCAGGTGTGCGTGTGCCGATTTCATCTAGTGACACCAGTGCCACTTTTCCCTGTCTACAGTCCCATTATCACCTAAGATCAGGCCATGGTAAGTATGAGTTCTTTCCAGTATACTACTTTAAACAGGCCTGTTTTAAATGAGCCTTACAAATGGTAGTTCAGGAATCAGAACCAGTGAGCAAAGAGCCGGCTTGGATCACAACCTGTGTAAGACATTAATTCAAAGAGTAGAAAGCCTACATGTGCTAATTACCAAAACTACTAATTAGCCTTAATTATAAGCTTGGAAGGAAGTTTAAGTGTGTTGCGTTTGATAGGACTGTTGACCTTTTCAGTGTGTTTTGGGGGAGGGTTGAGAAGCAGAAAGAAGGTATTACGAAATTCATCAGAGAGTGATTAATCTAGGTCTTCTGATGAATATGCTATAAATTAACACATCTGTGCACATCAGTCCATAAAGGTGCTTTAGTAGAGCCTTCCCAGTACCAAGTCCCAGTGCCTCATCCAGCCAAGGAGAGATACTCATTTCTTAAGTTAGTAAAATCTTATTCTGCCACTGTTGCTAAGCAAAGTGACAGGCTGGGCACAGCCACATGGATGCTTTTATATGTAAATCATACCTAAGACAAGGGCTGGCTTTGACTGATTTTGGAGGGTCACTGAGAGAACCTGTCCTTGCAGACATTTGATGAGATGCTCAGAAACCTATTTCATGTCAAGGCCTGGCAATACTGTCCTGTCAAGTTCTCATCCTGTCCTATTTTTCACTGTCCCTGAGCCTCTCTGGTCAGAGGCTCCAGGCATCCCTTTCATGTGGCAGGAATACTTCATACTGTCTTCTTACAGCAAGACAGCTTCACATCTAATATTCTATGCAACACAAATGACAGGTTTCTAGAATGGCCTTCATAGCGTTCAAAGCACAAATAGCACCCTTGCTTCCAAAAGCCATCTCACAGCTCATAAAGGGCACCTCCAGCCAGAGTCAATCAGGCAGCTTCTGGTTGCCCTGCTGGAACCTCCAAGCCCCTTTCTCCTAGATTTGAAGAATCTTTGGTTCGGTTCTAATCTCTCAGAACTGACGTATCCCCTAGTAACCACCAGAGGGATCTCATATAATATAATAAAACAATGATCAACATGGAATAATCCCTGCTCAGCCAGCATACACTTGCCTACAAGGCAAGGGGTTAGCCCTGGCAAAGGAGTGGGTAAACAAAGAGTGAATAGTGTTTTGTGGGTTCAGAGAAGAGATCTCCAAAAACGGGAAGCACGAAGACAAGCAAGTACAAGGATCTGCCTTCCTCTCATTCAGAAAACAAGGCAACCTAAAGAACCTATAGGACACGCAGCCTAGGATGGAAGTCCTTCTTGTTAAGTCAGGGCAGTCAGACCTCTGCCAACATCTTTGTTCCGAAGTTGAACTCCAATGGTGATGAAATTTTATATTAAAAGTTCCTCTTTAAAAAAAAAAAAGTTCCTCTTTTCCATCTTTAAAACAGGGTGGTGTGAGTAGATGAAAAGAAGGACTGAATGGAGTAAGCAGTAGGAATGTATCCTCTCCCAGGTCTGCAGGCTGCGAGTCTGAATCCAGCTGTCATCAGAGCTCCATGGTAAAGCTCATGGAGGTTCTAGGGAGCAATCCTTCCTTCCTCCATGCTGGCCTCTGGAGGCCAGCTGGCAGCAGTTTGCGATATTGCCTGGTTTACAGATGTATACCTCCAATTTCTGGGTGTATTTATATGGCATTCTTCTCTGTATACCTTCTAATCACCCTGAAAAGACTGAGCCCCAGTCTTTAAAGTTACCACTTACTCTAGTCCAGTACTGTCTCTTCGTAACTAACTGCATCTCTCCCAGATTTTATTTCAAAACAAGGCTTCATTGTGAGGTACCAAGTAGATGTAGGTTGTTAATAACACCATTCAATTAGCAATAGGGTCCTTAATCCTTTTTATTAGTTCATTTATTTATGTATGTATGTGTGCACATGCATGGAGGTCAAAGGGCACCCTGCAAGGGGCAGTCCTCTCCTTCCACCATAAGGATTTGGATGATCAAATGAAGGTTGTCAGGCTTAGGAGCAAGAGTGAGCTATCTTGCCAGCTGTTGGTACATGATTGTTTGTTTTCATGCCTTTCCAACTTTTATCCCTAGATACAAAATAGGTCTAAATCTCTAACATGGCTTGCAGTCATAAGATGAAATGACTTCTGCTTTTACAGCCTTCTTAGCCCCTCCCACTCCCACTTTTTGATATGTACTCAAAATCAATGTGTGTCATCTGAGCTGGTTTACGTCTTGCTGCTGAAAAGTGTGTGTGTGTGTGTGTGTGTCTGTTGCTTACACATAGAATACCAAAAAAAAAATGTCGGTTTTACTCTATAGTCCCTTTATAGCTAATTTTATTGTCCTTATTTCCATCATATTTATAGATCATCCCTGAGTTTATCGGGTCAAATCAGTGAAGTTAAAGGTCAAGTGATGGGTGCTTACCACGTTCTCAGTGCTGAGTGCTAATGGCTGGATCTGCATATCACCCATCAGAAAGCTGCGCCCAGGTCAAACACACTCCAGTGAGAAGAAGCCTGCAGTGTGTCAGGGAAATTAGCAAATGGTTGTCAACAGAAGGGGAGCTAAGAGAAGAACAAGAACCCCACCCCCACCCTTACCCCTCCTCACCCCAGCAGTGTGGAAGGTGATTTGGGAGGTTATCCAAGGCTTTCTGTCACCTTTCATGTGACAAAGCCTTCTGCACAGTGGCCTCCTTGTGTAGACATGTTGCCACACCTGAACTGGATATCTATCCCAAGCTCCTTTATAAAGCATCCTGGTCACCTGCACACCTAGTTGTGTATATATCATAAAACATATCATAAAAACATCTCCAGGGCTAGAGAAATGGCTCAGTCGGTAAAATACTTGCCAAACAAACATAAGGACCAACCAGAGTTCAAATCTCCTGTACCCACTTAAAAGCATACATCTGTATACTTAGCGGTGTGGAGGGCAGAAATGGGGGTCTCCCTGGAGCTTCCTGGCCTGTTACTGTAGCTTGACTGGTGAGCTCAGTGAGAAACTGGGACTCAAAAAGTAAGATGGGTATAGGAAACACATGGGAACACCACAGCCAAGCACTAGGCAAAAATCAGGGAGTCTTGAGGAAGAGTTAGGGGAGTGTTTGAGGGAGCTGGAGGAATCAAGGCCATCACAAGAAGACCCACAGAACCAACTAACTCAAACATAAGGGGGCTCAAAGAGACTGAACCACCAAGCAAAGAGCTTACAAGGACTGGTCCTAGGCCCATTACATATATGAAGTTGATGGTCCTCAAGTGGATCCCCTAACAATTAGAATGGGGTCTATCCTGGACTTAAGACGATGCTGCCTTCCTCTGGAGCTCATTTTCCTAGCATAGCTGCCTTGTTTTGGCCAGATGGAAGAGGAGGCACTTAGTCCTCATGCGGTTTGAGGTGCCAGAGTGGGTTGGTACTGGGTGGGGGGGGGGAAAAGAGTAGGAGGGTGGGAACTGGGAGGAGGGGAAGGAGGGGGGTGATGGGGATTGGAATGTAAAATAAACAAAAAAATCTTA
>CAJQZJ010004687.1:653268-708364 GCA_907164525.1 Lophiomys imhausi | reverse complement strand
AAAATGGCAACTTAACAAACAGACATGCACTAGCCGGGGGTCTTTCACCCCTTGTTCTCTTCTCTCTCTCTCTCTCTCTCTCTGCCTCCTTTCCCCTACTCTGTCTCTGTCTCTCTCCCTGTAAGGCCCAACCCCTGGAGGGGCTCCTGCCTATGTTCCTGCTGACCCTCAATGAGAAAAAGACATCAAATCAATGAAAAAAGCAAGAGGAATTTATTGTTCTAGTGCGTGTGGCCAACACGTGTGGGGTGGCCTATACCCGAGGGAGGGGGGGAGGGAGAGGCGATCCCAAACTCACAAGGCTTTAGGTTTATATACGTTTTGGCGGGGCAGATGAGGCAGATTGGTGTAAATTCCTGAGGAAGGGATTTTGCTTTGAGAATCAGGAATTTTGGTCAAGGAGATCTTCCCAACCCTGGGGCTAGGGAGTTTTCTAAACTTGGGGGTTGGGTGTATCTTGGAATTTTTGTAAACCTTTTCCCAAGGAAGGCAGTTGGGGGTGGTGGTGTAATAATGCAATGAGAAGGTCACTGATAAGGTCAGGTCAGTGGAATTTTACAAACTTTTGCTCAGCTCAGGATGGGGACCTCAGTTTAAAGTCTATCTTTTCATCCTCCCTTTCTCTCTCTCTCTCTCTCTCTCTCTCTCTCTCTCTCTCTCTCTGCATGTACATCATGCTGCTTCTCTTCCCTTCTTGTATGCAATAAACCTGCCTTTAAAACTTAATTTGGGCTGGATTGGATCATTTTCTCACAGAGCAGTAATTTTTTAAAACAGGTTGCAGACATGTTGTACCCAACTCTACATGGGTGCTGGAGACCTGAACTCAAGTCTTCATACTAGTAGCATCTTCCTAATATCAAGAATAGACTGTTCGGACTCGTATTTTTATTCTTTTCTCGTTGTACACCGTTTAGACTAGCTTAGTCCCCCGAGATGAGAGCAGTGGATATTTGACTCTTTTCTGACAGTGAGGAGGTAACCTCCCTGTGTTCGTCAGGGGATTGCAAAAATACCAGGCCTAAATAAAGGACTTGTATCTGGACAGAAAGACAGAAGTAGAATCATTTTAAAAGAAAATCTAAGGCAAACTGTGATCCAGGGTTTTCTGGATACATGGGCCAGGCAGTAGTCAAGGATGAAGACAGATGGATCAAAAATAAGAAACAAAGTTACCAGAAGGTTTCTGAGAACCGGGTGCAGACTTCCTGTCTAACAGCAAAGCTGTTTAGCTGAAGTTAGTCATTGCCAACCAGGCATCAGGGGTTGAGGTAACTGGATATCCAGAATATTGAGATAAAATCTAATTCTTTTAGTTTCTGAGTACCAGAAACGACTTCTTAAGACCCTTGTACAGACTTAGATACATTATCAGATTTCAGTTGTTGTGGCAAAGTACAATCAACATATAAACATAAAAGCTTGACCCTACAGTTGTGGGGATTTCAGACTGGGATCATTTGGCCTCCTTGCTTTGGGACAGAGGCAAGCACCAAACATCATAGCAAGCATACATGGCAGAAGAGGATGTCCCTTCCCAGAGGGCAAACAGAAAAGAAAGAAGAGACTGTGGTGTCTTTTAAAAGGGCTTGCTCCCAATGAATTTACATTCACTTGGCCCTGCTTAAGGGTGGATTATTTCCCAACAGTGCCACAGGCTCACAATCAAGCCTGCCTGGGGATGATATTTACCATCTGAATCATAGAACTAAGGAAGCCACAGAAAGCATTCAGTGGGCTTAAACTGGCCTGGGATTTGCCACCTGGGGTCTTCTAGCTCATGCTAAGGCAACAGTGGCTTAAAGCCAGGAACCTCCACAAACATGTGCAGAATGACGAACACATGGTACATTTTGTAGAGTGAATTCAGATGGCCAGAGAGTGCTTTCCCAGTAACAGAAAGAATGTGATGTAGTTACAGACCCAGAACCCTTGGGGATATGAAAAGGACTCTGAGGACCTAGGAGAGGACGTGAGGGAGGGTCAGGGGACACGCCATGGAAAGTCGACTCAAGCCTCCTTCTCTTCAGTTTCCCAGTGAAAATGATAACGTCTGCCTCCATGCATTGGTAGCATCATGGGCAGACATTGCTAAGTGTTGTTCCTAGCACCCAGACAGCCCTTTTGAAGGACGAGGGTTCTCTCCATTCTTTAATACAAAGGGTGAGTTTTGTTCTGTCACACTGTGATACTTGCATGGGCCAACTATCCCTTTTGCCTTTTCCTTGTTTAAAGATTGTTTGTTTGTTTGTTTCTTTCTTTCTTTCTGGAAGCTAAACATTCATAAACATACAAGGAAGAAAATCAATCTGTGTTCTTATCACCCAGAATTAATTATGGTGTGGCAGCTTTGCATTTGCACTGCCCTATTTCCACTTAAAAAAAAATAGTTCTTGGTTTTGTAAATGTGATAGCATGTACAATAGACAACCTTAAAAATAGGAGGATACCCCTTAAAGCAGTGAGGCATGAAAATGGAGGAGAAACATTTATACCTTACTATTATCACATTAGGTACAAATGGGCTGGGGGTACAGCTCAGTGGTGAAACAGTCCCTCAGCATGCACGGCACGCTGAGTTCTGTCCCTAACACTGCAGAATCTGGATTGACAGCATATGCATGTGATCCCACCAGTGTAGACAGGAGGATTAGAAGTTCAAGGTCATCCTTATCTGCACAACAAGTTCAAGGCCAGCCTGGGATATATGAGATCCTATCTCACAAATAATAAATACAGTACAAATCACTTCAGGGAGCTTCCCATACTTCACAAAGAATGGAAGCTCACTGTAGGGTTACTCTAAGTAAAATGTCCCATATAAAGCAAACACACAGGGTTGTCCCTGGCTCACAGCACTCAATGAAGTTAGTTTATAGTTGTCAGAAGTGGGCTCCTCATGAGCCAATGCTGGAACTTTATAGAGGAATTTCTGCATTGCAATTATTTGAAAGAGATTATTCTAGTTGGGCCCAGGCTTTGAGGTCTACTTTCTTTCTCCTATTTCTCTTTGTGCTGTTCTGGGAAGTAGGAAGTAACCATGACCCTCGGGTTTTTGAAGGCATTGATACAAGAAGACCTCCAGGGACCAAGGAGGTCACTGAATGTTAGTCTGTTTCCTGCCCTCCCCTCTCTACCACTTCCTCTTCTGCCTTTCCTAAGTTCCTTTCCTCTTCAGTATAAGCTTCAGCAATGGAAGGCCCAGAAAGTACTATTTCCTCCTCAATACACTATAGCCATTTCTGTTTTTCTGGGGAGTACACACATTGATCTCCATTGATTATTTACCGGGACATCTGTCTTCCCTGTTAACTTGGGAAAGGGGTACATATGTCCCTGGTTAACATGTCAGTTGAATCCAGGACGCAAATTAGCAGTTACCTTTGCACCTGGAATTTATTATAGTTTTAAATCCATTTTGCAAATGTGTTGTTTAACCCTCTAAACGAGGAGCAAAAGCCTGGGCTGCTTGGTGAGAAACCCTTTTGCCCAGTGATTGAAAAATCTGGCATTGCCAAGGGCTTTGAGCTTTACAAAAATTTGCTACAGCTTCTCTTTCCCATCAAACAGGTGTCACACAGAGACTTTGTGTGTGTGTTTACGATCATTATGTTGTATTAAACAGTCACGTTGTACTCCAGAATGAGAATGAAAATGTTGCCTAGCCCTCTACCTGCAAGGCAATTAAATTATTGCCTGGCATGTTTATAGCCCCAGCACCAGTAATCAGCTTTTAGCTTGAATAAGCAGACATGGTGTTATAATCCAACCTTTTCTGAGAGATTTGTACTTAGCATTTGCATTTGATAATTTAATTTAAATAATATGGAGAGAAGTGTAATACAGTTACATTTCTTTGCAAGTGTCAGAGTAAGAGGGCCGAATGAGTTGTACAGCCTGCTCTGTTTGTTTTCAAATAATTTTGTATTCCTGAATGGGTTCCTCTTCCCAGTTGTTAACTTCAGCTGGTCATGCTGAATAAACTAGAAATTGGCCTCAAAAGCCACAAGTACAATGTCTCTGTTCTCCTTTCCTTCCTCCCAGAGAAACAGTATCTGAGCAATCTTTAAATTTTCATGATGTTGTAAAAGTCCTTCACTGAACCATTAAAAAGGTCTCCCCAAAGAGAGCTTTGTGTGTGTGGGTGGGTGTGCACAAGATACCTTTATATATTAGAGATCCATTTTCTGATAAAAGTCTCTGTTCTGGAGAATATTTGGTAATTTAAGTAAAAAATATTTGTTACCAGAACAGTGGATCCCAAGTTATTGTCCAATAATTTTACAAACTAAAGTGAATGAATTGTAGCAAAGTCACTTCTAGCCTTATCACTTCCAAAACATAGTTTGTTGGATATCCTCAAGATTTTCCTTTAGGAATGAATCCCAGCCTATCATATCTCTGTACATAATTTATTGATTCCTAGGTAGTTTTCCAGCTGGATTCCAAACATGTTGTCAAGTCCCATTTGCCCTTCCCTTTATTCTCCATGGAGAGAAAATGCCCCACATGTTCCGGTCTGTGAAATCCCAGGACAGCCTAGACCTTAAAAAGATAGTAGCTGCATTCTACAATTCTTTGATTTTTTTTCCTTGTTATTCTTCTTAAACTTTCCTAGTGTGACCTACTGTGGACTTTCTCTTGACTAGAAGTGAATACAGCTGCTGAGGTTCTTCACTCCTTCTGTGCGTCCTGGTTCACAGGACCTACTTTTGCTATACAATATGGTGTCTAGATGCAAATTAGTCTATGGGTACCTTCAAAGAAGTTCATTGTACTGGAGAATGGTATTTCCTGACAGTTCCCTTGTAAAAATATTGGATAAAGGACATCTTTATCTATGCCTTCTTGTTTATTATTAAAGATTTATTTATTTATTTTAATGCATGGGTGCTCTATCTGCACATGCACCTGCAGCCAGAAGAGGGCATCAAATCACATTATAGATGGTTGTGAGCCACCATGTGATGCCTGGGAATTGAACTCAGGACCTCTGGAAGAGCAGACAGTGCTCTTACCCACTGAGCCATCTCTCCAGCCCCACCTATGCTTTCCAAGGATGCTGGAAACACCTCAGGGAGGTAGGTGAGCTCACAGGCAGAGATCTGTGTCTTCTCTCTAGTTTCTCTAGAGGCAGAATGATGGCTCTTGCTCAAGCCTGCCTTCCATTTCCTACCCTACGTTTACTTTTCTTCTGCCCTCTTTCCTTCCTTTTGTACATCTGTCTTCAATTGGTAAGCGGTTTTTAATCTAAATAAGAACTCTACTCATAAGAACTTCTGAGAACACACAGGGTGGGAATTATACTGGCCTTTTTTTTTTTTCTTCCCTATGCTCAGTGTGTCCCAGGAAATAAAGCCTGAGAATACCCTGATGCCCACTGAGAGATCTGTAGTTCCTCTAAAAGATAGCTTCATGCTCTCTGCCAGCCATACTACTGGAGACAGTTTTTTCCATCAATCTCTTTTCTTCACGCGAGCACAGACTTCTGTTTTCCTGGTGCTGAAACCACAGAAAAGAGAGGTAAGCTGGTCCTTGTGCTGTGCTGACAGTCTTGACGGTCCAAAAGTGTACATTCTCTGCAGCCAGGCTCCAGCTGCTTATTCATGTGTTACCAAGTGTTTTGTCAGTAGACAGGTGTCATTTGTACCTGGGACTTTGGCCTTTGGCTACCCTTGTTGTTCTCCCCTCCCCTCCCCCCACCTTGATCCTTCTGATAGTAACGTCTCTGTACTTATTTATCAGCTTGTGTTCTCTCATAACTCTCAGAATCAAAGGATTTATATAATCTGCAATGGAAATCTTGAGTAAGGTACTTTCTGTGCTGCTATCCAGCTCTTCTGGTAAGAACTGGCTGGAATCACAGTAAACTGTTATACTACACCCACTCCAGTGTCTGCCTTGGATGGCTTGCTAATGAAAGAGTTGTGATGAACATTCCCGGGAGTATACATACAGCCCATTCCGAGATGCACATCTTCCTGAACTCCAGAGAAAGGCACTCAACAGGATGTTAATGGCTTTCTGTGGGGAGAAAGGAGAGTGTCTCTGAGAGGTGGGACCGTAGTGACCAAAGAGAAGGGGCTGTGAGGAGAGATCCAGTGAGGTTATTACGCCGCTCTTATAGTAGTAAATATTCAGGATCTTCATAGGAACAAGACTGATAAAACCCAGTGAACATGGACGGATACTTCATCAGAGCAAATGTAATGATTTTCATTTGTTATAATTCTATGATTAGTTCTGTTAATAAAAATGTCTATTTAAGCTATTTAAGATACCCACTAAAGTTCTATAATATTAATTTCATGGAAAAATTCCAACAGAACTATATTAGTTTTCTCCCATTAAGGTAACATTATGGACTTTTAATGGTACTCTCAGCTATAATGGTTTTTATTGACCTAATTAATAAATGAATTAAAATCTGTCTCAATATCTTGAAGATTATATAATAAGAGCATCAATTCAAAAGCCAGTTCCAATGGGGGTAAGAAAGGAAAGATTCTCCAAGCCACATGCCCCTAATATATATTCCTTTATCCAAGAACAAAAACAAATTGCATTTTAATATCACTTAGGGTATTTGCCTTTGAAATTTTCAAAATTCTAACAGCCAAATAACATCTCATGGTGAGTTATGTTGCACATGGGGAATTTGTCTCTTCTGAGTTTTTAAACTTTTGGTGATTTCAAGAAGCAGTACTAGGATTGTTAGCGGTATTATTAGATATATGGCTGAATGTATGTACATTTTACAATTCCTGGTATGAAGGTGTGATGGCCAATGAAATTATTTTAAAATGCAGAAGAGGAGGAAAAAGTATCAAATCCCACTTGCGTAAAGTACAACAGTCTAAAGCAGTGGTCCTCAGCCTTCCTAAAGCAGCGACCCTTTAATACAGTTCCTCATGTCGTGGTGATCCCCATCATAAAATCATTTCATTACTACTTTATAGCTGTAATTTTGCTACTGCTATGAATCATACTGTAAATACATTTGGAGACAGAGGTTTGCCAGAATGGTCAAAACCCATAGGTTGAGAATCGAGATGGCCTAAAAGGAAAAGAAGGTTGGTACTCAATTGATTTTTGCCTTCTGATCATAGGGGACATTTATTTGTCACAGACATTAAACATATGACACCAGTGCCTCTGAGCTCCTTCCCTGTCCTGAGGCAGACATTGCTAAAACATTGATTCATTCTTCCTCAGCAGCACAACCCAGTCTGGGGCTGATCTCAGGACTATGCCCCAGGCACGCTCATCTAACCCCGAGATAATAAAACTTGTTTTGCATTCCCAGTAATCATCCACAAATACAATTTGTCTTTTACACTTAGATCCATCTCAGTTTCTCAGCAAAGAAATTCTTTGAGAGGATGTCCTAATCAGCTGTCTATCACTGTTACAAATTCCTGCGTTAGATCAACTTTTGTAGAATAAAGGTGTATCCCTGTGAGGGACCAGCTTATAGAACCAAAAGACATGGAATGCAAGGAATGTGAATGAGATGAGAGCTGCTGACAAGGAAGGCTGCCAGTTGGTGTGAGTTTAGCAAGTAAGGAGAAACCTCACACTTTGTAGCCATAAAATAGGAAGTGTACCTTGAGGGCAAGTGACCCGACCCGAGGGTCCTAGTAATTCGTGGGTCGAGGAGGACCGCAACCTGAAAAAAGAACGGGCGAGAGAGGGAAAGGACTCAAGGAAGCAATTGCTTGTCAAGAGCCGTGTATTTAAGCCAAAGCGCCTTTTTATAATATGCTTTACAAGGGGAGGAGGTGAGAGGGGCCAGGTGGTGGGAAAGTACAGAATCTTCTTGGCCTGTGCCCTGGAACATTTTGTGGTCTACCTGTTTTCCCCAGAAGACACGGTACACTGCTTTGAATCAATCCGTAAATGCCAACCCGGAACTTTGCAGTTGCCAGGCAGTATGAAGCTGCAGGGGACATTGTGCAGGTGGGGAGAGGTAGGGGGTGAGAGGCGAGGGTCTTGGCTTCTGACATCTCCCCCTTCTCTGTTTAGATGGAGAGGATGTCTTGTGATCAATCCCAACTACGCGAATTTAAAATTTTGGAGGTCTAATCGTGGGAGGTCTCGGACAAGTTCACAACCCCAAGACATTGGTGTGAGGCAAGTCACGCTGATGGTCGAAGGCTTTAGGCTGATGATGATAGGCAACGTCAAGGGACCCCGAGGTGGGTGAGGGCCCTGTCTTAGGCTATGTAGGCTGCACCCACTCCCAGCACCACGCACTCCTTTTCAGCTGCATTGGGTGGGCCCCTGGGAAGTGGACCTACAATAATCCCGTCATCGGGCTAACTCACAGCTGTCCTAATCCCTTTGTGAATGCCCAGGTTATCAGCCGTTTGTCAGCTTGGGGTGTAATGTTGTCATAGAGGAAGACCTCCCGATATAGAGGGCCATATCAAAGGCAGGTTTTAGTTTAGGAAAAAGGCCAATTTTTGTTGGGGTGATCAAGAGGCCGGGCTCCCTAGCGAGAGAAGCGAGGGCAGAGCCAGGCATACCATGAACCCTTCTTGAGGGCGTGGAAGTCTAAGGGTTTGCCGTAGGGGGAGGCAGGGGGGCTGGCAGCTGCGCCAGTCTCTGGCAGAAACACTTCAGGATCTTCTTTAGTCTTTAGTTGATGGTAATGAATTTTGACCGGCTTCTTGATGGCAGAATCAACCTGGTTCTTAACAAAACTTGTGAGACTGTTAAAAGCCCAAGGGCCAAATGAGAGAAGCAAGAAAATGCCAACAAGGGGTCCTAGTAAACTAGGCAACAGGGTGGTGAGCCAAGGAGAGGTAGAGAACCAATTTTGATACCATGACTCTTGTTGTTCTCTGGCTCTTTTTCTTTCTTCTAAACTCTTTTTGACCTTGTCCAGACTATTTTGGACAAGGCCTGTCTTATCAGAGTAAAAGCAACATTCTTCTGTGAGGGCCACGCAGAGACCCCCTTCCTTAAGGAAGACAAGGTCAAGTCCTCTCCTGTTCTGCAACACTACCTCAGAAAGAGAAGCCACAGAATCCTTAAGGTCTTGTATTCCTTCCCTCAAATTATTTAAGTCTTTGTCAATGAGGGATTGGAGATGAGCATAGTGAGTATTGGAAGTCACCAAGGAAGCGATACCTGTGCCTGCTCCGATAAAACTGATTCCTAGTACAACAGACAAGGTGAGGGCAGTCAGGGGTTCTCTCTTGGTTCTCAGAGAGGGTCCTCGATCTATGAAGGTGAGGAAGGATTCTGGGTCATGAATGAGAAAATGTGGGAGAATGGTAACAACTACACAGTAATCTCTGGAAGATAAAAAGGCGGGAATGTGTATATGAGGGGCCAAGCCAGAAGCACAGGCGAAATATGTACCGTTGGGTGCCAGGGTGAATTGAAAGGTGTCATTAAGGATCAGTGTCTGATTGCACACCGGAATCAAGTCCCTAGGGGGGAGCATGGAGGGTCCTAGGAGGCAGAGGCCTATTCCTGAAATGGAGCTAAGGGTAAGACCTCCTTCAGGTGAAGAACTCCCAAGGAGTCTGTTACTATCATTGGTAAAGGTGGGAGGGGAGAGGATAGCTATTCCCTCGTAGAAGGGAGGAGTAGGTGAAAAGCAAATCCAGCATTCTTGATAATTAGGATTGCTGGTGTTGTGGATAGCTTCAAGAGAAGCATTTACCAAGGAAACAATGAGGTCAGCAGAACTGAGAGGGCCTTTGGGAACAGTGGGCTGATGACCTTGGCCCAGAATATCAGTTTTGGAGCAGCAGGAATTAGCCCTGTGTTTGCCTCGCTTGCAGCGAGGGCAAGGGGTCGTTGGAGGTGGACGCTCTCCCCTTAGCTGAGGGGGGGGGGGTAGAGTTGTAAGTTTACCTTGAGGGCACTGTTTAACAAAATGACCCAGTTGACCACATTTGAAACAGGGGGACCCGGTGGCCCCACCACTAGTGGCTGCTCCCATAGCCAGATGGATGGCTTGTGAGAGCTTTTGGGCAAAGGGATCTACATCTCTGCAGATACGGATCATTTCATCCATATCTTTATCTTTATAGTTTCCTCGAAGGGCAGTCCTACAGGCAGAATTAGCATTTTCATAAGCAAGCTGTTGGAGAAGTTTATTTTCTCCCTGGCCAGGTCCCAAGGACCTCTCAGCTGCCTCTAGGAGGCGAGCAACAAAATCTGAAAACTCTTCTTGATTGCCTTGAGTAATCTTAGTCAAGGGAGAAAGAACAGAGCCTTTCATGGGAATGGCTCTCCAGGCGCTCATGGCTGCCGAAGAGGACTGAGCCAAGAGACCCAGAGAAAATTTTTTTTGTATTTGGTTAGAGGCATATTTTCCTCGACCTAGGAGTTTATCAAGTGTCCATTTGTTGGAGGGCGAGCGTGTGCTCGAGAGATTGGCTTGTGTCTGAGACCTGTAGCGGTCGGCCCAGTCAGCCTGCCAAGAAAGGAACTGTCCCCGAGTCAGGACTGACTGGGCGACAGTGAGCCATTCATTGGGAGTTAAGTATCCGCCTCCACCGAGACTCTCAAGGAGGAAGAGAGTGAAGGGGGCATTGGGGCCATAATTTCTAACGGCCGAATTTAACTTTTCAAGATGTTTAAAACGGAGTTTTTTAAAGACTGTGAGGTTACTTGTATCTTCGTTATCGCTTTCATTTTCAATTTCTGAATTGGGCTCGTCCTCAGAGGAATCGGCCTCAGTCTCGGGCAGGGGACGGGATGTTCAAGAGGGCTTGTGAGAGAGAAGAGGAAGCAGGCACAAGGCGGGAAGGGGGGGTGCGACAGGCATGGAGGAGGGGGGGGGACGCCGAGCACCGGACCAAGTGGCTGGGGGAAGCAGTGGAGTCTGTCGGGACTCGGAATCAGAAGCTGCGGGTGCCTGCGAGGGAGGGACCTGTGACCGGGTGACCGGAAAGGCTAGTTGGAGGGAATCTGGAGGAGGGGCAGAGGAAGAACAAAGGACCGAGAGACGCGAGACTTGTTTTTGGACGCGAAGGATGTCCGTCAGTTAACGAACCTGAGAAGCAAGGAAGTCTCGCATATCGGAAAGAGAGTTAGGCAAGGTGATAGGGAAGGTCAGAAAGGCAGAAGGCACCGTGAGAGGAGGCCAGTCAGGATTGTGATAGCGGGCAGCTTCATCCTCAAGGGAGGTGGCATCACTGGGGCCCAAAGGCTCTGGGTCGGGGAGAGCGGCCAGAGCTGTCGGCTGAGAGGGTGGCAGAGGAGAAGAAGAATGATGTTTAATAGGAAGGCAGGGAGGGCAGAGGGAAGCAGATTTTTGAAGGACAGGGTTGCAAAGGTGAGTGGAGGAGGGAGTCTGTGGGTTGGAGACAACTGGAGAATCAAAAGGAGGAGGCTGAGGAATCAGGGGAGGAGACTCGAGAGAAGGCAAATCTGGATAAAGGTGAGGCGGATCAGAAGGAGGGGAGTCCTGTTCAGGGGGGATGTCTATAAGAGTGAAAGGAACGGAGGCCTGAGACGGAGACCGAGAGGGTTGAGATGGGCAGGTAGAACTAGGCCGAGACTGTGACAAACAGTACTCAGCAACAGACAAAAGCTGTCGTTTGCCTATATCTTTGTCTGCATCTTCAATAATGTCCCTAATAATACCCCAGAAAGAGAAAATTGTCGCGGGAAGAGGAGTATTGTCTTCATTTTTAATTATTTCATTTAATTCACGACCTACCTTTTGCCACTTTTTGGGATGGATGGTAGGACCATCTATTATAAACCACGGACAGTTTTTAATCAATAAACACAAATTTATAAGATCCTTCTTTTTAACCCTTATTCCTCTCTCTCTGAGTGTATGTTTGAGGTCCTTAATGAAGGAAGCCTCCTTAGACAGAGAATGGCCCATTCCTATGGGACGGAAATGAAAAATAGACTCACTCGAGGACGACAGGTCGCAGGTGACGATCGCTGTCTCGCTCAATCTTAATGTCGTGTACACGCTTCGTCGAGGGTCCGTCCGGAGGGGTCCGTCCTCGAGCCCCACGTTGGGCTTCACGTGACCCGACCCGCAGGTCCTAGTAATTCATGGGGGCAAGGAGGACCGCAACCTGAAAAAAGAATGGGAGAGAGAGGGAAAGGACTCAAGGAAGCAATTGCTTGTCAAGAGCCGTGTATTTGAGCGTGAAGCGCCTTTTTATAATATGCTTTACAAGGGGAGGAGGTGAGAGGGGCCAGGTGGTGGGAAAGTACAGAATCTTCTTGGCCTGTGCCCTGGAACATTTTGTGGTCTACCTATTTTCCTCAGAAGACACGGTACACTGCTTTAAATCAATCTGTAACTGCCAACCCGAAACTTTGCAGTTGCCAGGCAGTATGAAGCTGCAGGGGACATTGTGCAGGTGGGGAGAGGTAGGGGGTGAGGGTGAGAGGCGAGGGTCTTGGCTTCTGACAGGCAAGACTCCACCCACTAAAGGTAAAACAAAGTGCAAATTCATTGGAAAGGACAGAGCTAGAACCAAGAGCACACCTGAAAGTGTTCCCTGATGGAACACAATCATCCAAAAAAGTATTTTCAAAGGTACCAAAGTTTTGTCGAAGGCCCCAGGCTGGGGTAGAAGGGAGCAGATTTCATCCTGAGTGGAAAAAAAACCTTGGCAACATTGTCCATATGATGCTAGTTTTGTAGACCAGAAAAAGGCAAGTAATAGGATCTTAGAGGCTACCACCAAGGTGCCAGGCATCTGCTAAGGCGAAGCAATGTGTAGCACGGATGCCTCCATTCCCCCATCTTGGAATGAGAATGCTTACTCTCTTTTGGAGGAAGTATATAACTTCGAAAGATGAGAAGTTTTATCCTTAGGATATGAGTTCACAATTAAGATATTCCCTTGAATCTCTGAAAAGACTAGGTTTTGAACTTTTGAATAGTGCTGAGACTATTATGATTAAGTGGAGCTTTGGAGATAAACTAAATGCAGATTGCATTGTGAAAAATAAATGAGACACTAGGATCCAGGCAAAGGGTGGACTTGAGAAGCTTCATCTTAATTGTCAACTTGATAGGATTTAGAACCACATAGTTCACAAACCCCTGGGCATGTCTGTGAGAGGATTTCCAGAAAGGTTTAGCCGAAGTCAAGCCACTGTCCTGAATGTGGTTAGTTCCACTCCATTGCTGAGGTCACAGCCAGAATGAATAGTAGAAACCAAGCTAAGCACCAGCATTCATCCTCCTTTGCTTCCAAACTATGCAGACCATGTGACTAGATGCCTTCCATTCCTGTTGCCTAACCTTCCCCCTCATAACCACGATGGTTCAAATCGTGCTTTGAAATAAATCTTCTTCCTGTAAGTTGCCTTGGTCAGATTGATTCTTGGGTGTTGGCGTAAGCTTTTTCTTTTTCTAAATTTCGAGTGTCAGGTGTTTTGTCATAGCAACAAATAAGACAAGTAGATGTCACTGGATGTTTTGGAGGTACTCCTCCCTGACTTGAGACCCCTTATGTTACTGGAGAAATTGCAGTATCTTTGGGGGATTATTAGTCCTGTTAATAAGGGAATTTAAAAATTGAGTCAAAAGAAGGCCATTTCAGAGTTTAAAGGACAATGTTCAATACAGGCAAGCTGTCTCCAAGGCTGTCTTCCTAGTGGAGGATAGAGAAGAGAGAGAAACCATGTAGTTTATGTTCACATAACACATGACAGAAGGGAGCTGGGCAGCTTCAGAGGAGAGGTGTGAAGTAGCCTAGAGTGTCTGGAAAAGCCTTTAGTAATGTACTCAAAGGAAAGAGATGGAATGAAGGAGATAGAAAAGTTATGCTTCTCTGAGGGTGGCTTTCTGAGAGGGAAGAATATCTTATCTCATTAAAGGGATTATTGTTTCTTCCATCTCTTTAGTGTAGCTTAAAATGGATTACCTTTTCTGGAGGTGGTATCTACCAGATGATTGACAGTCCCAGCTGCATTAACTCTTATGTTTTGGGTGGCTTAGAATGTTAGGTCTCCATCCAAGGCTAGAGTTCATCTCCATTCTTTTGACTTGGAGAAAATAGCTTTCCCCTAAAAGGGCCTCAGCAGAGCCCTATTCATGGCTACTGTCACGATACCCCCTGGGAAGACAGAACCCTAATATTCCTTAGGAGATGGTCTGAAATTGGAGAAAAGGTATAATCCATCCCTACCATGAGATTCCCAACACCTAGTTTCTACAAAAATGAATTAATACCTGTTGTTCGTGGCTGGAGAACCAAGGCCATTCCTCTCACTGCTGCAATTCCAATCATGTGTCCTCAACATAGGTACCATTATCTTCTCATTTTACATGTGACAAACTAATCCATGGAGCCAGTATTTACCCAAGTTCATAGAGCCAGAAAAGGTAAGGTTGAGGAGGTTTAATGTTAGAGTCTATACCTTGTATTTACAAAGGTTCCTCCTACATACCATGAAGTGGAACAATACTGAGCAACCTTTGTTGCAAAACTAAGCCTGAGTTGAAGGTCTCTCTACTGTCTTCATCTGTTAGCTTGGGGTTTGGATGGTATGATCTCAAAGATTTGGTTAGACTCAATGAGACATAAGTAGAATGTGTCAAGAGAGTGCCTGTCCCATAGACCAAGTTCTCTACAAACCATGCCATTTAGGGCCTAGCCTGCAGTGCCTTGGTGGCAGCATAGAAGACAAGAGTAGTTGTCTCTTGGGACTGTAGTGGGGATTGCAGGATGTCACATGTTTAAAGTACCCACATAAGACCAGCTGGAGGGTTTCCTATATGGCGGCCGTTGTAGTTCATTAAAGAGTAAATGTCATCTTGAGTTTGTGAGACTCATAGCAAATCAGAGCAACAATGAGGAAAACCTAGTCATAGCTCCTCTCTGATTGTCACCTCTGCAGCAGGAGTGGGCACCACCTTTGGTAGCATGGTTAGGTGCTAGCATAGGTGGGTGGCTCTGAAAGGCAGTTGTGCTAATATTCAGACTGAGACATTTTTAATTCAGTCAGATGCTGTTTCAGGAGGAGCAATTTGTACTATTAGGGGAAAAATTCCATGCACAACATTTGGTAGGAAATCTGATATCTATTATTTAGTTTCAGTCAAAATTTGACAACAATATGTTCCAGAGAATTGCAGATGTTCTCAATTCGCATCCTATTTCTGTGAAATCCATGTGTGATACTTATTGAATAGAGCATCTGCTATGGCAGGGAAGCATGGTTCTTTTTGATGGTTAAAAAACCCCAATCTCTAGTTCATGGAGACATGCTGCCTGTGTGCCAAGGCAGCTAATCATGTGTCAAACTGTGCCCATGGAAGGTTCCTATGGCATTCGGATTCATATAGCCTGTGCCACTTTGGAGGCCACAGCTGTTGCGTGGAGTCTGTCTGAGATAATGCAGGCTGAACTTGAACGAAGAGAAAATGACAATCCTTTCCTGCCCTGTGTCCCAAACATCAAGTCCTTCTCCCCCATAGCAAACCCTCCATAATAAGCAAAGATGATTTCATCTTCTCCTCAAGGCAATGAAACAAGCCCTTCCCTCTGCAGAGTTAACATACTTAAGTGTATTCTCTCATATACTGTCTTGCCTCCTAATTTAACCATTGTCAAGTAAAACCTTTATTTCTCTAAATTCCGCTTTACTGATAGAAAGACTGTGTGTTTCCTTTTGATATTGTGTTTGGGGTGGAACTGAGAACGTGTGTAGTTTCTCTACCACAGAGCTGCAGCCTTAAGTCTGAAATTGTCATTGAATTTTTGCAAGGACTAAGGCCTTGAGAAGAGCATCCAGAAGGTGGCAGTTCTTAGCAGCAGCCATGTGACTTCACACAAGGCTTGTTATTTTAGGTAAAAAAATGCACTCCAGTATTAATATTAGGTTCTCATGGACTCTGTCCCTCTTCTCCTGAGGTTGGCTGTTTGTTCTTCACCATCTTTCATGCCTTGCTCTATCAATTTCTGCCAGAAAATAATCTCCCTATTTGCCTTTTCAGTGACCATCTTTGGTAGGTGTTCTTACTCAAGTCCCCACAAAAACCTGAACTGAGGTGTAAAAGATTGAGTACAGGTGTCTTTTAAGGGGTCAGAGGACATATTTATGGGTTTTCATTCATCCATTAAATGAATACTGAACAGCGGTTTCCTGCCAGTCACCAGGCCAAGCAAGGGAAGAGAGAGAATGATGATCTAGGCAGGCAAAGCCTCTCTTCACGTGGGAAGAGGTGGGAGATGAGAACATAGGCACCCACAGTACAGGAGCTCGAGACAGACTCCACACCCGAACTGCACCTGGTCTTCTAAGGGTTCATATTCCAAAAAAGGGTACGCACCTCAACTGAAGGAAAGAGAGTACACCATCCAGTGGGTAAACACAGAGAAATGGTGGCCGTCCATTTGAGATTAATTCATACCTAGTGAGGCAGTAACAATGCAGAGCTTGGTTTGAAGACTAGAAACAATCCGATTTGCTGCCACTATCATGAAAGCTGAAGTATATTGAGCTCCTAACAGGTACCACATTTTCATAAGAACACATAAGCAATGGTTTCCTTTAATTTTCTCCAAATCACTCCAGTGAGGTGTTATGATCCTGTTTTATACGTGGGGACACTGCTGCTGATAGACATGACTGCCCAAAACTTTCTTGACTGCCCTTCTTCTACCAAAAAAAATTAGCAGTTAAGAGATTTAGACTTAACATTGGGCTATTCTGAAGCTGAGCCCTAGGGGACGTTTTCAGGATTGTTGCATCATAGTCTAGGTCTACCCAGTACCCTCAACTTCTAAATAGCTTGGAAAGTCATATTTCCTTAAATTGCCAAGATTTAGATTAAAACCCCAAAGTTGGCTCCATCTTGTCCTCTCACACTGGAGGATATTCTCTTCTAGGCTATGAGAGCCCCTCAATTGCCAGCTCATAGGGCTTTAATGTAGCTGTTCTGTGGCCAAAACCATTCACTGAGTTCAAAGGAGAAGAAAAGCTCTAAGGGGCTTATTAACAATTTAACATTTCCAAAGCATGTGGGATTGTTAATTCCATTTCCCACAGAAATCCTGTCATGATGATTAAGACTTAGTCACTATAGGAACGCCAAAAGGTGAGATCCATTTTGTGGCTGTGTAACTCCCACTGTCTTTAAGCTGTGGAAAGTCTCTTTCAGATGGCTGAATGCTGTTGTTTTTCTTCTAGCAGGCCTTGAAATGCCGCTTCTGAGGTTCATGCCTTCTTCCATGTATATTTGATACAAAAGTTGCTTAGCTCCTAAATAGCCCTTGCTGGTAACGTTATGACCCACCCCTCCCCCAATACACACCTGGCACCATGAACGCCCTTGTCCTGAACCTGTGCAGGTTTTCAGTCAACTACCTTTTACCGAAGTCAAAGTTCATGGTGTCAAGGAGCCCATTCTCAGTACACAGCAACACAGAGAACTCAAAGGTTCCTTTCCAAGTGACAGAAACCCAACTCATACCACCCTAGCAAAGAGATTTGACTTTATTTTTATTAGCGGATGCCATCTAAAGCTCTCTGGAAACAGAGTGAGGCTTGCCTGAATCTGCTGACACAGGCATTGCCATGAGGGACTTATGTCTGTCTTTCAAGCTGTCTCCCTTCAAGGGAGGACATGTGAGCAACTTGAGGCTCACACTCTGCTATCTTATAGTGAAAACACTTCTTCAGTGGTGCTTGAGTGACGATTTTTAAAAACTTGCTGAGAATACCCTGGAACAACCTGAGTTCTGTGCCTACCATTGTGGCAATAACATGGCCAAAAAATAGATACCCCATGAGGCCAGATCTGAAGTCTTAAGTCCTCATTAAGGTCAGATAAAAATGAAGCCAATCTGAATGAAACATTCAAAGCCCAAGGAACAAGTCAATTCCCCACATGAAGGAAAGGTTCTAAGATGACAAAGAAGCCAAGTCCACAGAACACAGAGGCTCCTTTACAAAACATAAGTGGGACCTCATGAAACTGAAAAGCTTCTGTAAGGCAAAGGACACTCAACATGACAAAGTGGCAGCCTACAGAATGGAAAAAAATGCTGCCAACTCCACATCCAGTAGAGATCTAATAGCCAAAATATATATAGAACTCAAGAAACTAGATATTCAAAAACTAAAGAGTCTAATTAAAAAAATGGGGGTACAGATCTAAATGGAATTCTCAATAGAAGAATTTCAAATAAGTGAAGAACACTTAAAGAAATGTTCAACATCCTTTAGATATCAGGGAAATGCAAATCAAAACAACTATGAGATTCCATCTTACACCTGTCAGAATGACTAAGATCAATAACACACGTGACAGCTTATATTGGTGAGGATTTCGAGCAAGGGGAATACTCTTTCATTGCTAATGGGAGTGAAAACTTGTTCAGCCACTATGGAAATCAATATGGCAGTTCCTCAGAAAATTGGGAATCGATCTATTTCAAGACCCAGCTATACCATCATTGGGCATATACCCAAAGGATGCTCCATCCTCCCACAAAGACACTTTTTTAAATTATGTTCTTTGTAGCTTTATTCATAGTGACCAGAAACTGGAAACAACCTAGATGCCCCTCAACCAAACAATGGATAACGAAAATATGGTTTATTTATACAATGAGGTATTACTCATCCGTTAAAAGGTATTACATGAAATTTGCAGCCAAATGGATAGAACTAGAAAAAAAAATCATCCTCAGGTAACCCAGACCCAGAAAGACAAACATGGTATGTACTCACTTATAGGTGGATATTAGCTATTAAGTAAATGATAGTCAAGCTACAGTCCACAGACCCAGAGAGTTTATATAAAGAGGAGGGATATGGGGGTAGTGTGGCATGAATCTCCCTGGGAAGGGGAAATAGAATAGATTCTGCAAGTGGACTGGGGACGGTGGGGACCGAACTGGGAGGGTTTGGGTTAGGGTGGAGGGTGAGAGTACAAAGAGAGATGGCTGGAACTTGGGGGCATTTGGAGGGTGGTGTGGAAATCTATTGCAGTGGAAACTTCCTGGAATGTATGACCGCACTGTAGGACTGCAGTGATGGAGGTTCCAGATTCTGAGAGGACTTTGTAGCCAGGAAAGACTTCCACTGTTGCGACTGGGTTACATTCAGCTAAGTTGTTGGCCGAAGAGGTTCTGTGGAGATCCTTAAACAGCCCAGGCTGATGCTAGGACAAAAGGTTGTTTTCTAAAAACTGACAGTAGCACCCTGTTCTCAAGGACAACTTCCACAAAGTGCATTGAACCTAGAGAGGGTAAGCATGTGTGGGCTTGGAGCCTTCATCCCTACATTCTAGTCTTTTTGGTGCAGGAAGGTACTCTGCAGGATATGCTAAGAGAAACCTGGACACCAACCCAGCCACAAAACCCTCCACATGCTTGCAAGATGTGCTAGGGCAATGGTGGCCCAGGACTTGTGGGAGTGACCAACCAATGTTTGGTTTAACCTGAGGCCCATGCTGGGAGAGGGAGCCCATGTCCAACAATGCTTGGACAATGGCCAGGAAATGGAGACTGGATAGCCCAGAGACGTAGGGTAAAACCAAACATGACAGACATCATCAACAACAACAATGATAACAACTACAATAAAGAGACCATGAAATGATTCCTCATGGTATTCCATATACTCATAGATTGGGGTCTTGTCTTGTTGTCATCAGAGAGGCTTCCTCCAGCAGCAGATGTGAGCAGTTGCAAGAACCTACATCTGGACATTATGGAGAAAAAGAGTCTAAATTGGAGGCCTCCATTGGGTTCTTCTCCTGAGAAATCAAGGAATCATGCAGAGGAGAAGAAGGAAAGATTGTAGGAGTCAGAAGGGATGGAGGACACCAGGAGGACGTAGCCCACCAAATCAATAAATTAAAAGAAAAGAATGGAATCAAACATAATATAATTTCAGTTCTACTGAAGGAAATAGTCAATATTGAAAATAATTTATAATATAGTTTATATTTAAATTTTCTTTCATTTACATCTATGGTTTAGTTTTATGTATTTATTTTTACAAGATATTATGCTTATAATTTGGAATAATAGCCTCAGAAGGGACACCTTGTTCTTATATAAGTAAATAAGAAAGAAAAGTTTGCTTCATATTATAATAACTCTCCATGGGAAAACAACAATAACAACAAACCAAACCAAAACCAAAAAAAAAAAAAAACCCTATAAAATTCTAATAGACCCAGGCAATGGAGATAAGAGCTCAGGAATCTCTCAAGAGACAGACTTTTGAACTTAGTCATGAAGAATAAATAGTCACTCATGAGTTGTGCAGGAAGGTAACCTGGTATCTAGTCCCTCTCTGCCAATGGCTCAAATAAGAATGGCCCTGGAAAATGGTTATTCATTTAAAAAGATTTACATAGCTCTCAATCATATAGCGGTGCTGGGATAGGAACACAGGATGTGGCAGGCCTTGCATTGATATTAAAATGTAGAGAAGAGATAAATCTAAACAAATAAGGCTGACAAGATGGGGAAAGGCACTTGCCACTGAAGCATGATATGCTTCCAAGCCATAGAAGAAGGAGTAAATCCGCTCCTGAAAGTTCTCCCCTGGCCTCCACATGTAACCATGACATGTAAATGCCCCCATAATAGTAAATAAAATTGAATTAAAATTTAAATTGTTGTCCAAATGGTAAAGTAACTATTATTTTAATGAGTGCTTACAGGAAAATGCACTATGCCAGGGTTACGGCCCACTACTCCTTGAGCTTTGATTTGCCCAGCTCTCAAGCTGCTGTTTCCTAGTGCTACAACCAGTCAACAAAACAATAACATGTTTATTTAAATATGTTTAAATAACAAAACATTCATTTATACATATATCCACAGAGGTACACACACACACACCACAGAGTGGGCACCATAAGCAAGCAGTGAAAATACTCCTTGTATTTACATAGCTTTAGATAGCTGGCTACTTACCTGCCTTGCTTACAAACTACTCAGCTGGTCAATCTGTTCCCTTCCCATTCATTGCTCTATACTCAGGGCTTTCTTTTTGATGCTCAGTGTCTCTACACTGTGTTTATCTCAGTACAGAGTACTGTTGTCTACTCTTTATTGTATTCTGCTATGAAGCACCTGAGGTTCAAAATGCTTTTTGGTATGGAAACAAGGAATGCTCGGAGATGCTCTTTTTAAATTTAGTGACTCTATTATTAAGTTGGTTATTCTATTTTGTAACTAATCTGGCCATTGGGCATTCCCACAGTACAATCCACCCTCATAAGCAGTTTGAGGGGGGAGACTTTTGCTCATTTACACATCCTGAGAGTAGCAAGGAAAAACTGTTAGGACAGTCCTTCTGCAAAAGACACCTCTGCGACAAGGTACTGTTTGTGGCAGAAAGACACCTAGCCATGAGTGACCACATAGTTGTCTGGGCAGAGCCTGCTTTACATGGTGTCTTCAGTTACTTGTTAAATGGAATCCAGATGCTTATACTTAACATTTTTAATGTTTTCACATTTCCAGGTATCTCATAAAATACTAGTACTAAATCAAAGGACCCTTCATAGACTTTAAAAGGATGTATGGTGTTGCAGAGATATTAATGAATTAGGGGTCCTAAAAGCCACATTCATTCTATTCTTCAAGGTATACATTCCATCCCCTCCATGTGCATGCCCATGTCCTGCACCCCAAATAAAATAGATTGGAAAGGGAAGTCCACAGATAAATGTCTCAGTGTCACAGGCTAGCAATGCATCTTCCACAAGACAAAATGAGTTACTAGGAGAAATTTTTCTGTGTGATTTAGAAGATACCATTTAAATTCTATTAGAATTTCTTGAGATAAAAGGCAGTGAGTTAAGTGAGAAGATGTAAACCTTCCTGTGATATTTGATTGCTAATGAACAGAAAGTATTAATCTTAGCAACCAAAAAGAAAAAAATGCCTAGTGTTTTTCATTAAATCAACTAAATGATTAAATGAGTTAGTCAGTGGAAACCATTTTAATTTTCTGAATGTGAAATGTGCAGCTTACAGTGAATAAATTCAAAGCACCTTTCTAAGCAAGTTTTGACCATAAAACTGTGTGCTATAAAGATGTTTGGTATTTCCTTCTTTATAGATAGTCAGTATTTTAAATGCAGTAACATTGATTTCATAGAAGCCAATGCCCCTACTCTCTGGCCTTAAATAGTTGACATCCAAAGCACCGTCCCTAATGGATCTTCAACACTATCACAAAATGATTGATTATTGTTGTAGTCATTTTAGCAGCTTTCAGAGCTGTTATATTTTTAATTAAATTGGCTGTGAATTCTGTAAGTGGCAAAGGTTGATAAACTAGCACTCGGTGCCTTATTACCATTCTTCTTTGCCTAGCTGTCATAGTTGGTACATTTATGTGCATAATCTTCTTAACATTCATAAGTCTCTTTGGTCTCGGGCATTGATCTTCGAGATTTCTTGCTATTTGGAAATGGAGAAAACATAAAATTGCCCTCTGGAAAACACGTGGCTCCAAGATGCATTGCTTGGTGGGCTGAGAGGGGTTTCCCCACGGAGCTCCCTGGAGATTTGTCCCTTCACCTCAGGAAGGGAAAGTAGACATGGGTGGAAGATCATGGGTAGCATGCCAGTTTTCCTAATAGACTTGGAGAGATCCTGCTGAGCCAGGCCATGAGCGGGGTGTTCCTTATACAGGAGTGGATATAGTGAAAGGGCCAGAAGCTGTATCAATGGAATAAGGAAAGGATCATTTAGAGAAGCATGCTGCAAGAAAGAGCAATCTAGAATGAAAGAGACTCTGAAATCCAACGGTTGGGCAAATCATTTAGAGAAGCATGCTGCAAGAAAGAGCAATCTAGAATGAAAGAGACTCTGAAATCCAACGGTTGGGCAAATCTTCCCAAGCAAGTGACACTGGAGCTGGATAAGAAGTTGGAAAACATGTGTCTGACAGGGGAATGTCGTGTGAGCAGACTGTGGGGTTAGGGAGCCAGTTTGAAGACCAGAAGGAAAGCCTGTGAGCAGTCTGATCAGCAGTTGGGACAGTTGTTGGAATGGGTCCACCTAGGCAGAATGCTGGTGACTATAATGCCCTCTGGGAGGGCAGCCCCACCTCCCACGACTAGCATTTGCTGTGAGAGAAAGCCAACACCCAGGAGAAATGGTAGGAAAGGGGAAAGTGTGTTCACTAGAAGTATAGCACATCCAGCTATTCGTATTTTATATTTACAGGAGGGCAGACAAACCATGTCTCTTGTTACTAACAATTTGAAGATCAAGGAGGTAAGCTCTAGAAGGGCAATGACATAGGTTGAATGCCAGCCAATATCTAAACAACTTTATCCTAAAACCAGTAGTCTTCCTAAAACTGTTTTCCTAAAAATTCTTCTGAACAATTCCTGACTTTTGTCCTAGGAGGCAGAGGAGGGACCTAGTTTCTCTCTTTATCTAACAAACAGACCGTGTCTAGGAAGGGTATGTAACAGCCATGGCAAGCCATCAGGTAATAACATGCTCAAGGGCCAGAGAGGCTGAGATTGGAAACCAGCTGAACTGCCTGATCTTGGCAAGACAAACGCTCTAGTTCAGTATCCACGTTTGTTCAGTGGAGTAGTGGGAGAGCCTGCATCACTGGGCTGTAAGGATCCTATTATCCTTCATACAAAGTACTCACTTGACTGCTGGCATGCAGCAACAAGCTAATCTTGTAAAGTAAATATCTTGTTCCCTTAGTAGAAAAAGACAATAAAAATTTCACTTTCTGTGAAGACCCAGATGCCATTGAAAAGTGCCCCACCCCTGCCTCAGTTGAACTTCTGGTGTACAAGAAAAGTTTCACATTTAGGCAACCAGCTTGACTCTTTGTTACTAATAGCTTCTTATTGGCTCACAAATCCTATTAGTCATAGGTATAAGGAAAAGTCCCCATCACCAACACACACAATACACACACACACACATACACACACACACATACACATACATACACACACACATACAAGCAGACACACCATGCACACACACACACACACACACATATACATACACATACACACACATACATACACATCAAACTTAGAGAGAGAAGAGTGCTGGTTTATGTTCGACTTTACACTGTCATGAGAAGAATTCAAGCATTAGGCCCTGGGAGCATACATCAGTCTTTCAAGTAATCAATGTGGGCTGATGCATGTCTTTAATTCCTAAACTAGGGAGGCAGAAGGAGGCAGATCCCTGAGTTCAAGGACAGCCTGGTGTATATGATAAGGCAAGTTCCAGGCTACCTAGGGCTACATAGTGATATTTTATATCTAGAAAATAAGCAACAACAATGTAAACATATATATGGGATTCTAGAGAGTTGGTTCAGCGGATAAGAGCCCATGATGTTCTTGCAAAGGATTGGAGTTTGGTTCCCAGCACCTATGTTGGACAGCTCACAATTGCCCGCAACCACAGCTCCAAAGGATCTGGCAACCTCTTCTGGCCTCCATTCACACAGACACATCTAAGTAAAACTAATAAAAATAATCTCTAAAGAAAGATGAGATTGGTCTGAAAGAGGGTATAATGTTTGACCCAAAGTAATCACCTACCCGTTTTAACTCTTGTAGTTATATGGACTACATCCTGTTTATTCCTATTGACTATGTCATTAAGAAAGTATGGGGATGGACTGAAGTCCTTTCAGGGGTGCACCCCATTATTTCTAAAGTAGATAAAATGGTGATCATTTTCAGCAGTGTAAATATGACTTCCCCAACGCCCAGGCCAGTCAGGAAGTTTTTGGCTTTGGCACCTGGATTTCTTCTTACCACAGCACTCAACAGCAACAAGTAGGATATCAGGGGTGCCTCCAAGATAGATGTGTACACAGGGAGTGGGGGACTGCATTAGTGAAAACTGTGTACAGAGTAAACACGGCAGTTACTTTTAGTGGTATAATTTCCATAGTTTCCAACCAGAGGCTACATAAATTGCAAAGGAGGGAAAAGACTATCCCCGTTTTCATGCATCGAGGTAACAGATGAGTCACACGGCTACCATTTGTATTTGCAGGCTATCTCAATCGTTCTGCCGTGTGCCTACCTTGGCACTATTTCAAAGCAGCATTTCACATCTCCCTAGTATTTTATCACAACTTGCATGCCTGACACAGTTCTCTCTGGCACAAGAGTGCTTCAGGCTCACTTTCAGATTTTGTCAGTAAGAACAAAAGAACTTGCTGCCACCCAGAAGCGGCTGGGGAAACATTCCTCCAAGTGCTACTGATTTATCAAGGAAAAGCGCCAGGTGGGAAGAAAGGAGGGGCAAGTGAGCTCACCTCTTGCCAGTTTCTGTGTGTTCTTTGCAGTGTTCTCTGGCTGGGCTCAGAGCCAAGATGAGGCAAGTCTCAAAGCTTTCATGAGTCAATTGCAGTCAATCCCGGGTACACCAAGAGAACAGGGAAGCTGCTTCCCAAGCAGTCCATATCACCAACTTCAGTCTCTGTCACCCAGAGACAATCTAGGTATATCATTCTGTTTTTGTCTTCTGGTGTGGCCCAGACTCAGCTGTAAGTATGATAGTCTCCTCTTTTTCATCCACGTAACCAACATGGTGCCTGGTTTCTGCCATGCTATGTACCAAACTCTGGAAATGACATGAGAGACATGACTACAGAACTCAGCTACCATGACTGAAACTATCATGGATATTTGAGGGGCGGGTGTGACACAGGGTGTCATCTACGTCAAACTCCAACAGTACTCTGTGCAACTACCAGGAACAATTTGATGTCTGTTACGTCAGCTGGCTCACCTCCTTAGCCTGCCTAAAGGAGGGGTAAACTTGAGAAATGGTACAAACACAACTATTCGCTTCTCAGATATCTATCACTAATCATGTTTGCCCATGGGTGGAAATCACTTCTATTACTATTTGTGTTTTGTCAAATTAACTTAAATACTAGTGAGGGCTTGGGGCTGTAGCTTGCTTGGGAGAATGCTTACCAAGCATATGGGAGACCCTTGGTTCAATTTCCAACACCACATAAAACTTGGCATGAAGGTATATACCTATAATCCAAGCCCTTGGGAGATGGAGGAAGGAGGATCTGGCATTCAAAGTTAGACAGACAGATGGACAGACAAAGACTTAGAGCACACCAAAGCAAATCAAAGCAACCACGTGATAGGTGTCATTTAAAAGAAAAAAAAAAAAAGAAGTTGCCACTAAACTTCAGCTGGCCTCTTGAATTCTATTTTTGAGGTCTAAGGGTTGACTAGTGTTTTCTGGCTCACAATAGGGGGGAAAGAAGAGCTAGGGATATCACTCAGTGGCACAGTATTTCCCTGGATTGTGGGTCACCCCAAGCTCAGTCCCCAGGGCTGGAGAAAGAAGAAAAATGGAAGTGGGGATCACAAGCTTCAGAGTGCAATAAAGAAGACAAAGGAGAAATGGAAGTAAACATCATCCGGAGACAACATGACCGTGTGCTATATAAACACACCTTCCATGGGGTAGGGATATGTGTCCACCACACAGGAAGGACCAAGATGGACTGGTGATGCTGGAACATGATTATTTCAAGAGAGAAGAAAGAAAGGCAGTGAGTGGCTCTACTCCACGGGCATTGCTGAGGAATTTTGTCCTAGAAGAATGAATGGTCAGGGAAGCTAACCCCAGGCCCACACAGGCTGGATTTTGTTTCAGAAAGGACTCACCTACAGAGGAAGGAATAAAGAGCTCAAAGCAGAGGAGGGAGAAGAATGCTGCAGAGAAGCTCCTGAGAATCCAGATGACCTTCACTAAAAAAGACAAAGAGTTTTCCCAGTGTTATACTGTCAGCTCAGTTGCCACTATCCCCTAAGTTCCGTGTTGAGGCCCCTGGTTTATTCGGATTACTTTGACAGCTAGGTCTGCAAATAAGACCTGAGACCTGAGAACAGCATGCTCTGTGTGCACTGTTTGCGAGGCCAGGACAAGTTTTGCAGATCTTGTCACTTTCAGCTTGCCTTTAGGGCTCTATTTCTAACTCAGGACAATTTTGTCTCTCAGTGAACATTTTTTGTTTGTTTGTTTTTTTTTGTTTGTTTGTTTTTCGAGACAGGGTTTCTCTGTATAACAGCTCTGGCTGTCCTAGACTCACTTTGTAGACCAGGCTGGCCTCGAACTCACAGAGATCCGCCTACCTCTGCCTCCCAAGTGCTGGGATTAAAGGCGTGCGCCACCAACGCCCGGCTTCAGTGAACATTTTTTAATACATGAAATTGCTTGGAGATTCATGGTGAGATAAACAACTGTGTACTTCTTGTGTGTACTTGATGTGTCACATTAAGTGAGTAGGGACCACAGATCCTACAAATCATATACAGTGCTCAAAATAACTTCCCACAACTAAGAATGATCTGACCAGAACAATAGAGCCTGAAGCAGACCCCTCTGTCAGGTCAGGGGGGTCAGGCATGCAAAGAGCCACATGCTCCTATCACTTACTGCTGTCTGCAAACACGGATAAACTGCGTGTCTTCACATGTGTGTGTGTGTGGCTGAGGGATGGCAATACAGATTGCAAGAAAAAAGCCCAGGCTTCTCTGGGTATTCTGAGATTCATGGGTCAGAAGTCATACATGGTGCCACATGCCTACTACTTCAGAAACTGAGGCAGGAGGATCAACAGTTTGAGGCCATCTTGGGCTAAATAGTAAGATCTTGTCTTAGAAACAAACAGACAGACAGACAAATGAAATCAAATCAGCTTATCAGAAGAGACAGCTGGAGATTGGTCCTTGACTCCAGACACCTAGGACTGGCTGTGGCAAATTTTTTTTAATAGACTCGAGTGGCTTTGAGATGTCTCTTCATTGGCAGATCCACCTATTGTGAAAGGTCATTTAGCCCATGGTATCCTAGCAGGTGTATTAGGAAATCAAGTAATCTTCATATTTTCTTGGCTAGCTTCTAGGCCTTCCTGGAAAGCAAGCATCTCTGATTTCAAAAGATGGTAGCAATTACTACATTTTCCTAAGGGGAGAGGTGCCACCAAGACAAACATGTTTTAAATTACTGCATGCCTCCTGTAAGCGTGGAGTCCATTTGTGAGAAATTTGTCTCCTTATGTACTCAACCTCCAATTATCACTTAATTAATAAACTGAATAACATGAGGTATGCTGGTCAATAGAATGAGAATGGATGAAGCTGAGCCTGAATAAGCATGGTATTGCCCCATCTTTAGAAAGCCGAGAGCTATTTCTCTAAAATGAGCATGCTCCCATCTACTGAGATTCTGAGAGAGGGACCAGATTTCCTGCAGTGCTTAGATAGCCACAGTGATGGCTTCAGTGGGCAGTTTATGAGCCAAAAGGGAAGGACCACTGGGTCTCTATTTAATGGACACAGTATTTGTGGACAGAAATGAATTGATTTGTGAACTGGGACCACTGTGTCCACTTCTGTTGAAGTGGGCAACTGTCTTTGTGGTGTGAAACCACCCAGCAACTCACCGCGTAGTCAGAATCCCGGGAGATCAACCTGACTGATTAAATGCATGTTGAAACATTTTTCATATACTTCTTTAAGACCCAGGCAGATATAGGAGACAAGCTAGGTGATAGAAGTAGGTACCTTCCAGGGCCTGTACTTCCCTTCCCATTGCTCTGTCACCTTTCCTCTCTGACTGTCAAAAAGGCTCCAAAAAACTAGATATGAGACAGATGCTCACCTACAGCAGGAGTGCTGACAGCAGAGCAATTCTACTTATTCGTAATGTCAAGGTCACAGTGATGGGGTTAGACATTGCTATCGTAATTTTGGAGGGAAACAACAGCTAATAATAACCCCCATTATGTGGGCTGCATCTTTCATCTGGAGCTGAGCTATAAGGGAGCACTGAGAAGATCCTCACTTGGGTTCAATAGCCAGCAAATACACTCAGGCTGACTTCACTGATCAGTGTTGCACAATGAAAATATCACTAAAATTCATTAGCGGGATAAAATCTGTAACTTTTTCCATCTCTGAGACCACTGGGACTCCTTCTGGAGTGAACTCGTGGGCCAGGGATTAGCCTTCCCCTGAATTATAGTGAAATCTGTCTTAAGTGATCACCCAGGGACCATCCAAACTCTGTAACTTGGTAGAAGTTGAACTTTAGCTAAAGGTCAAACGAAATTCTTCTAGAAACCTTAGGGGTTGCTTAAAGGTGAACTAAAAAGCTTAGCAGAAAATTGACTTAATCCCTGGTTTATGAACCAACTAGCACTGCCAAGCAGGCTGAGGAATACAGACACTTCAGAAAAGCACCTTGACTCATCCCTCCTGTCAGGTGCACAAGCTTTTCGACCTAGTAGACACATGCCTAGAGATGCCTTATTTGCCAAGGATACCCAACCCCTTTGCCTATGGGCTCAGGACACTGACAGGGGTGTAGTTCCAGTGATATTCCAGGTCAGGCTCTGCTCATATTCCAAAGAACATGGTTCGTCAATGCCTTTGAGAGCCTACCTTCAATGCCAGCATCAGCTCACTCCAGAAGGGACTTTCTTTGAGGGATGGAACTTAAAACTGAAGAGATATCTCAGCGATTAAGAGCATGTACTGCTCTTCCAGAGCATTCTAGGTAGGTTCCTAGCACCCATGTTTGGTGACTCACTTCTATCCAATTTCAGGGGATCTAATGTCTCTTTTGTCCTCCATATGTACCTGCACACGTGGCATACACTCATACAGATACACACATACATACAAATAAAAATACTACAGTCTTTTTTAAGGAAGAGATGTTTATTTTAGTCCATAATTCAGATTTGCTTTTATATTACATCTCATAAGACCTAGCACAAAAAGTAAATCAAGTGTATGCTGTCTTCTAATCCTCTCTGGTGCGCACAGAGGAAACGTTAAGCCATCAGGAGCGAATACTCTGTGTCTTAACACCACAGCACTACCATAACAGAACAACATAGGCTAGCTACTTTCTCCCAGTTTTGGAAGCTATAAGTCCAAGAATAGGGTGCCAGGTGACTAGGGTCTTGGTTGTTCCTGCTTTGCTTATGTTCCTACCACAGAATCTGCATATGCCAGAGAGAAAAAGCTTAGGTGACTTCAACTCCTTGGAAGAACCTTAATGCTGTCATAGGGCTCCAGTGTTAATCTAAACTCCCAAAGATCCTACCAGCAAATCGTATACTAAAGTCAGGGTTTTATCACATGGAATTTGGGGGACACATAGACAGTAGCACTCTGGAATTCCTGCAGCCACACTTAGAAGATATTATAGATCAACATGGCAGCTGTGTTCTCCTTACTGTCTTCCTGTATGCAGAGGAGGATTTGGGCCTCTGAGATGCACTTCTCCACTGTGACAAGTTTTTGTAGCTCACAGTAACCTAGTTAGATTTTCTGTTCACTGGACCCTTGTGTCTGTCATGTTGAGCAAGCCTGCTACCTACAGTATGTCCTAGTGATGTCACCATGGCATTTCAGTCATGACACCACTCCCCATTTGGGGAGATAAGTGTCCATAGAACATGACTTTAAAATGCAGGTTTTGTTTTTCAGGGATGGTGGGAAGATCTAATGACACAGTATGGGACAGTTTTGAGGACAAGGACACATATAACCTAGGCCTCCTTCTTGGGAAGAGTAAAACAATCTTCACGGAGCCCCTGCCAAGCTGGCAGTAGACAGGCAGTGTTGTGGCTTTTACCTGTCCAGAGTAATTTCCCCAAGATCTCTCCTACTCCTCCTCCCACACAGATGACGACTACTTATGTTCCCCAGTGCCCACACACTTCAGAATCCTTTCCATGTAGGTCGGGAGTTCCCTTACCACCACGGATGCTTCGTGTTTACTGCACAGTGTTGAGTGTGGGGGAACTTAGTGTTATTCAGCTTTCTGTTTGCTGAGCATGCAGTCACAAGTCCTGCTGTCCACTTAAGGTCGAGCTGAAATGAGGGAGGCAGAGGGAAACCCTGGGAGAAGTGTTGACATGAGGACTTCCTAGTATGGAACGAGGTTAATCCAGTGCAATTGGAACTGTATGCTCTAGACCTTTTTTTGCTCTGTATTAATGAGTACCACCTACTTGGGTTGTCTAGCTTACTTTGTATTCAGAAGAAATTGGTGTTTTGAATGGATGGTGTATTCACAAGAGGAAGCCGTGTACATCCTCAAAGCCTGCTTCCCATAACTAAAGACTTATTTGTGTTAATGTCACGGAGCTGACTTAGCTCAGAGGATAAACTGCCTCAGCACAATTGTCTGATTGAAGGTACCTTGGAAAGCAGTCTAGCAGCACAACAGCAGCTCAGCTCACGGAGAAAGCCCCGGAAAGGCTCATGTGTTGGAGGGGTTGAGTCTGGTGGCTCCAGCTTCCTGGAACCTGGTTCTTGGTACCTTTCCAGAACAACCACCAATGTTCCCGCAAAGCGTTTACTCATGATTTCAGTGACTATTTCCAAAGGCCAGAGCAGGACTGGCATACCATGATACCCTCTTCTGTTCTGTACTGTATGTGCAGGCCAAGGAAGGAGTTAGCAAGAAAAGTTTCCTGGAGCTCTGGAAACTTGGATGTGGCTGAAATCATGATGATGTCAAGCTAGCCACTTCACTTTCTATCACTTCCACTGGTTGATAGCCCCATTGCTGTCTTTTCAACAGTGTTGTGTTATGGTTGCAGTGAAGATATGTGAACTAGTATGTACATTCAACATTTTGAATTATTTTTGTGTGGTTCAGTATACTCAGTTCTAAGTAACCATGAGTTGTCTTGCAAAAGCTAGTTGATTAGTAGGAAAGATTAAAACAAAGGACCAATAGGAATTATGGATCTGCTGCTCCAGGTGTAAGTCTCTTAAAGAGAGTTTAAAACATATAATAAACCTCTTTTCTTATAATTCACATAAAAGCCTACACCTTCATGTAGTAAGCCCAAGGACTGTCAACACAAGAAGATCCTAACAAAGGCTCATCTAGTAATAGCCTAGATGCCATGTTACACTGATCGTATTTATTTATTTATTTATCTATCTATCTATCTATTTATTTATTTATTTACTTACTTACTTATTTATTGAAATACAGGTAGGCTTACAAGCTATTTTCATACAATGGCAAATATTTGTAGACCAATGGGCTACAGGGCATAAAATAACACCTATCTAGCCTTTTATAGAAGAAAAATAATGTTTGTCACTCTCCCTCACTGAGGTAGGAATTAAGGCTTAAATAACATGCAGTGCATGTTTACTGAAAAGGCTGAACTAGGGCAGGCCAGAGCCAAGTCTATGTGGCAAAGTGAGTGAGTTGTCTTCTATATGTGGAGGAGGCATGATTCGATGGGGCACTGTAAAAGCACAGTAGGAACTCATCAGGTGACACCAGGCTAGAAACATAAATCTGCACATTGTAGAAACAGCATCTAAAACTATGACCCTGAAAGAGATCCTCTATATGGTAAGAGGAGTGAAGGAAAAGTAAGAGCTGAGACTCAAGCTGCTGCTCGGGCATTTCCTGGTTGGGTGTAACAGGAGGAGAAAGCATCCTACAAGGCTGCTACAAATGCCATGGGTGTTGAGTGGACTAAGTATCAAGAACGTGGAGAATCTGGTTAGACCATGATCACTTAGGAAGTATTGAAGCACTAATGTGGTCACAGAGGAGTCTCAGTTTTATTCCCCATATATAGGAAGGCATGGAATGGACCCAGACTAGGAGCTGCACAGTATAAGAAAGTGTGTTCTGAAGGCAGGCGCCAGAGTTTATCAAAACTCTGTTGATTACTGAGATTAGATAACTCTTGCAGGTTAAATGAATATTGAAAGAATACTGTTTGCAGTATGCTCAGATCAGTGCTCGGCACACAAACAATGTGTGCTCACAGAAATGATTATTCCTTTTGGAGAGAAAAGTCACGTGAACTGACTTAGACTTCTGTCTCTGTCTCTCTGTCCTTCATCTGTCTCCCTTTCTCTCTCTCTCTGCTTGTTGAATCTGTCTCTCTGTCCCCCCCCTCTCTTTCTTTCTTCCTTTCTTTCTTTCTCTCTCTCTCTCTCTCTCTCTCTCCCTCTCCCTCTCTCTCTCTCTGTATTCATGTCACAGTGAGTTTGTTTGAATGTCAAGTAAACCTCTGTTCTCAGTCCTCACTTGCCACTTTGTTTGAAACAGGGGTCTCTTATTTTACCACTGCATATGCTAGCTGCTCCACGGGCACCCAACTTATCTATCTCCTTTTCCCATTTCCTGGTAGGAACACTAGAATTACAGATACACTACTTCTCCTAGCTTTATGTAGTTTCTGGGGATCTGAACTTAGGTCCTTATGCTTGCAGGGTGAGTGCTTTACCCACTGAGCCATCTCTCCCTGATTTAGACTTTATGGAATGATGATGCTAAACTGTACACACTTAGCACAGAAGCAGAAACCACTTAGAAGATAGTTCAGATCATCCAGGGAAGAGAGGGGCCTCTCTTCTAGTCTCTTTAGGGCCCCACCACCTTTCTTGCTTTTTCTCTGGTATATATCACTCTTTCATTATGTTCTCTGGGCCAGCAGATGCCATCAGCTACAGAGAAGGGAGCTGCCTCATATGCTTGCTTCTCTCACTGCTTTTCTTCCTTAGACTGCACCCCTAAGCAGGTACTGACATGTAGCCCTCACTCAGAGTGAAAAGAACAGCAGCAGTCTATCGCAGCCTGCGGCAGGGAGAGGCACATGCAAAGCCTAGCACTTTCCATGGAGATTCACATTGCCATACATGGTAATAGAAAGCCATGGGACTCTGTTCCAAGTACCTTCCCCAAGAGAGAATGCCAGCCTTCCCTTTAGGGTGGCTTCTTAGCAGACAGGCAGGATTTTCATGCTCACTTAAGTCCCGAGGACACATGTACAGAGAGCTGAGCAGGCAATTGAAATTCATTTTTGAGGTCACAGCACCAGACTTGGGCTGTGCTAGCCCAGAGAAACATTAGTGAGATAATGCACTCCATCATGGAGAGGGAGAATCAAAGAGACTGTAATGGGGCTTCATTATATCCATCTGTCCATCCATCACTTCTTCCCCATTGCTCACCACTTGACTTGAAGAATGAGACGCCCCCTAACTAATTAGATTTACCCTAATCTCCTTTATGGACCATCAATCCTCTTCTGAGGCCATCTGTGAGTTTAGAGTTCAGACCTTTAAGAATTATGCTAATCAGTCTTTCTCTAATTTAAAGTGTTCATCTGATGACCACAATTTGAAGCCTCTGGCTGTGACAAATGGGAAACCATTGTGAGATTTTGTTCTAATTTTAAACACCCTCATCCTCCTGAAGTGCCACATAAGTGTTAATTTCTACGAAAGTTGTCAAAAAGTGAAGGCCCTTTGAGCCAGGTTAAAAAAAGAAGAAGAAAGAAAAGAAAAAAGAAAGGAAATCAATGTGTGTGTGTGTGTGGGGGGGGATTTTTAATTGCTTTGTAATATTAGGACATGGTTTGCTTTCATTTATATAATCAAATAAGAAGTTGCAAGAGCTATTAAATTATGTTATGATGTAGAGCTGTAGACTCCTTTGGTGTATAAGATACAGTATAACCATCTCATGGAGGGAGGCACCGAGAGGGAAGGTGTTGATGAGCAGATATTCTGACCCCTGCATTGGCTGGAGCCTCGGGACTGTTCACTAGAGGCTGGTAAAATGTGAAGCGAATTTCTGTGCAGGAGGTCACTGGTTTGAAGTTGATAAGAACTCAGCACATGATGTTTGCTGTAGACCCTTTTCCTGGTCGATAAAAATAACCAGCTAGGAATCAGACACAGGGCACACAGAATGCTCAGTTGAAGGCCTGAGGCTCCATTGCTTGCATGGTGCATGGATAAGCAGGTAGGTGTTAGAATGTTAGCCTGGGTCAGCACTGCTCGACCCCAAGCGTGCCTGCCAACCTATGGATGGTGTCAAGCACTGCCTGGGTCAGCACTGCTTGACCCCAAACGTGCCTGCCAACCTATGGATGGTGTCAAGCAGTGCCTGGGTCAGCATTGCTCGACCCTAAGCGTGCCTGCCAACCTATGGATGGTGTCAAGCAGTGCTTTCACTTCAGCAGATCTGGGGTAGGGCCCAAGTCAGCGCTTCTCAGGAGCTCCTGGGCAAGGTTTGTATTGTGGGTCTGTAGACAGGGAAGGCCAAGAACTTGGGGACCAGACAAACCTAGAGTCCTCTCTCTAGCCTTGTAGCTTCTGAAAACTGACTTCCATCCTCTTCATTCATTTAATACTATTTACTGAATCTCAACAGTGGCCAGAAACTACTCTCACTTCTGTCCCTGGAACAGGCAGAGAGAGTGTCACTGTCTTCCTGTGGCTTCTGGATCTGGTACAGTCATATAGGAAGTAGGAAAACAGAGCAAATGTGTAAAGCTAACCTTTTAAGTACGTGCTAACTGTAAAAGTAAGGGTAGCCAACAAGAAGGGAAGCTTTCATGTATGGGGCAGTACTTAAAGAGTTTCTCATGTACTACACCTTGCGCAACCTTTATCACACTGGGTAAGACAGGTCCTCGTATCCCATTTTTAGATATAGGCACTAAGACACAGACAGGTAAGTGACTTTGCCAGCCTTCAATGCAGGTAAGTAAAGTAGTACAGATGAGATTTTAAGATAAAAAGTCCCATCCAGAACCAATGCTTGTGATTACAGGAGGCCAAGTGGTAACTACTTGAGGATCTGTAAGCCATTCCGTTTCTGCTGCATCACTGGGCTGCTGTGGTGCTCACAGACACTGGAAATCATTGTTAACCAAGTTCCACTGAAGACAACAGGCTACATTTGACCCATTGCTTGTCCATTCCCACTGCCGGTTCTTAATCGTTATCCTAGGCCAGCCCTTACTTGGAAGCAGCGCTGCCCGGATACATAAAATGTGATCCACACACATATTTTTAGATTTATTTTATAGTGGATATGTTTAAGGCACAGAAATATAGCATTAATTTTGATAATATATTTTGCTTAACTCAAAATACCCCAAATATTTCAATAGGTAAGCAGCATATAGGTGAGCTATCTTATCTTCTTCTCAGTGTCGTCGTCTAATTATGGTGTATGATTTACACTTAACTACCTTGCAATTCATACAAGCCATGTTCTAAGTGCCCAATGACCACATGGGACCACCTGTAAATAGACTGGGCCAGGAAACTTTAAAGTGTTTAGGAGTCACCCAGGATGAGGCTAAGGTGCTACTGGTCCATAGTATGAATTTGAGTAACAGGGACACAGCTTGCTTGGAGCCCATGTGGTCTCTATGAAAGCAGAGTTGTACACAGCCATCTTTGTGCGACCCGACACACTGCCTCTAATACTCCTGGCTTAGGCGACCCTGGGTGGCTACCACAGTTACCCACATTTCCCTCCCCATACCACTTACCACCTTCTCTCTGGGTGACTGCATATTTTCTGAGTCATCCCACAGGGAAGTTGAGACCTCAGTTCTAGCATTTATAATGACCCTGTAGAGACAGGCACAGACAGTACAGGTAAGAGAAAAGTAGAATTCCCAAGAACAGTACCAGAGGTAAAAGAGGCATGCCTCAAGTCTTGCCATGCCTGATAGTAAGGCCTGCTAGAGAAGAACACCAGGGTAACTTGTAAAAGTTGTTAACAATAAGAAACCCATGTTTTATATATGAATGTGCACACACACAAAAGATATATAGGCACTGCTGATCTAAAGAAAGAAAGCAATTGTTTTCATTGTCCACAGGTCAGCTGTAAGTTTGTCCTTCAGGATAGGTACTACCAGCAAATTGCTGGCAGTTCCCATTTCCTAGTTCACTGCCTGGAGCTCTGACTACTCATGAGGAGTCAAGGCATAAGGGGCTGAAGATGAAGAGGCAGCTCAGCTGTTAAAGGGGGATTACTGTGCAAGCATGAGGACTGGACTTTGGATGCCAGCACCCATATAGCCAGCCAGGCACATTCCAACAAAGGCTTGGAACACTAGCACCGAGAAGGGTGGAAACGGGAGAATTACTGAAACTTGCTGGCTGCCACCCTAGGTGAAAACAAAAACACAAATGTGAGCTCAGTTTCAGGAAGAGATCTTGACTCAAATGAATAATGTGGAGACTAATGGAGAGAGACACCCAGTCCACTCCTCTGGCCTCGACACACATATGCATAGGTACAGACTAACACACATACATAAACAGAAACATACATAAATGATGAGGCAAGGCAATATTCTACTCCACTAGACTCCTATCAGAATAATTTTTGTCCTTAAATATGCTCACATCTCATTTACCATGGATGTAAGCTGCCTCCCTTGATGGGTCACATTTTCCTGTTAGATTCATTCTAGTACCGTGTTCTTATAAACTTGTCTTAATTTCTTTCTTTTTGTTCTGTGGTTTTTCCTCCTGGACCAAGGGTTCACCTCTTCTCAGTAATTATTTTCCTTCAATATCCATGGCCTTTGTGGAGCAGATCTGTTTGTTGTCTTTCTTTTCCTATCTACCATGACATCCCTCTTATGCCCACCTGTTCACTCTCCTGTGATTCGGTTCATTGAGTTATGTTGTTATTTGTCATTTCCCCTGATGACTTTCATAATTGGCAAGTGATATTTGGCCTTTTATTCTGTTTTTATAGAAGGGATGAAAACAAAAGAGCATTACTGCTCTCACCCTGAGAGAAGGTAAAATCCCTTAAGACTTAGGAAGCAGATGTTCCAGCAGTCATTCTTGTTTGAAATCAATGACTCTGGATGCATACATGACAAGAGGAACCACCTAAATTTTCCTTTAATTGTGGAACATTAGAAGAAGCACAGTGTTTCAGTCATTTCTGCGATGTGAGACAGGATTTTCTCAGGCTCCCAGGTCAAGAAGAACTGTGGTAGTGATTCTGGGAATGAGTTCTGGAGTCAGGCCTAACTGTGGACTCCAGTCCTGTCACATGACAGCCTTGTGACCCTGGACACATCCTGTGGCCTTTCTGTACCTTGTCAGCTGTGGAAGGGAGGGAAATGAAAGATACTTTTGCTATGTAAGACTAATAACACACTGACAGTAGCTAAAACACAAAATAAATGTATTGCCTCCCAGCTCTGGAAGTCTGGGATCAAGATCTCAGTAGTGTCAGCCTCTCCTGGGCTGGGAGGGAGAAATATGATCTATGCCCCTAATCTGCCATATGGTCAGTTGGTAACTTTGACATTCCTTCATTGGCAAGTCCATTGCCCTGGCTTTCCTCCATACAAGTCTCTAATGTGCATGGTTGTCTCTGTCTAAAGTTTTCCTTTGTAGAAGGACACCAATCACACTGAATTAAGGCCACTCGGCTGTTCCTGTTGTAACTTGGTTACCTTCTGAAGTCCCTATTTTCAAAGGAAATCATAATCTCAGATACTGAGAGGTAGGCTTTCAGCATGCCTTGGACAGATGCAGCTGAACCCACTGAGGATTCATCATATAGGTACCACTGAGGATTATCAAGAATCATTAGATGAGATCATCCAAGCCTTCCACGAGTGTGAGAATTTACCATCCCCAACTACCTGCATAGCCAGGGAACTGACCTTTCCCATGAGTCCTGGAATTTCCTTGTATTTCTTCTGTTTCTCCCTTTCTCTTATATTTCATGAAACAAAGGGGAATGGAAGGGGCAGAGAAAAGACCATATCTCACTATAGAAGGCTCTGCATTTGACCACAAGAATACACAAAAGCCTATTTCAGTCCAGTTCATTTGAGAAGCTATTTTAAGTAGCCAGATGATTTTACTTCAGCAATATTAAAAACAAAATATTTACCTCATGCATTTTTTTTCTTTCTAACTTTCTAACCCAGTGCTTGAGAAACCATGTTACTGGAATCAGATAAGCTTACTCAAAATCTACAGATTCCATGTGTACTGCTATGGATCCGAAACATAATCATCAGGCTTAAGTTAATTAGACTAATGCTCAGAAAATCTGGCCTGGCAGTTTGCACTAAGTAATTACATATACTGATTTAAAATGGGCCTAGGGAAATGACTCATTAAGTAAAGTATTTGTCATGCAAACAAAAGGACCCGAGTTCACATCCCTAAGACCTATAAAAAGATGTAGGTACATCTGTAAGTGGCTATAACCCCAGGACAGGGAAGGGTGTGAAAACAAGTAGAAATGACTGGTCATCTAATCTAGCCTAAACACCAAGCTCCATGTTTAGGAACAAATTCAAAACAAGATGAAGTAGAGTCATTGAGGAGGACATCCTGACACCAACATTTGGCTCTGTAAACATATGCATGAGTGTGTGCTCCCAAGCACATGATGATGTATATGTGGATATACCACACACACACACACACACACACACACACACACACACACACACACACATACACACTGTGGTTTGCCAACTGGTCAGTCAAACAAAAGCCTGAAAAATAGCCCTTCCTCTATCATGGAGCTCAAATACCTACCTCTTTGACTTTTGTATGAAAAGGACCCGAGAGCCTGTTCCTTGCCTCCACAGTTAATTCTGTTCTACACCCACTGGCTCTGAATCACTCATGAGTAAGGACTTAGTCAGAGGGAACAATTAGCTGAATCACACTGCAAGTCATGGTTTGGTTTCCCATGTTGTTTGTGCTACCAAACCCCTGCAAAGTTTCTACTTTGTTGTTACCTTTCTGCATGAATCTCTTCACCACAGTCTTTGCCTAACTCTGGCACCATTGTGAAACTGTATTTTTATTTCCCCCAAATCCATTCATTGAAACAGTGTGATAGGATTAGGCAGAGGCGAGGCCTTTGGGAGGTGATTAGAACAGAAGGGCACAGTCTTTTACAGAAAATACCCATAGGGCTGCCTGCCCCCTTCCTACCCTGCGAGCACATGGTGCCATCTGTGAACCAAAAGTGGGATTTGACTGAACATACAATGTTTGAGCACCTGGATCTTAGACTCCATGTCTTCAGAACTATGAGAAAGGAATGTATGTTGTTTAGAAGCTAGTTCATTGACTATGTTTGTTCCAGTAGTGCCAACAGGTTATGGTTTACTTTGTACTACAAAGAAAAAGGAACTGGGAAGAGCAATCATTGCTTCAGTGAGGATGTAGATCCTCCACTAGGCTTTTGGGAGATGTGTTGGTCTGTTCTTGTATGATCACATCATAACCTCCTCCTTGTCATATGATAAACAGTGCTTTCTGAACATCTTCATGGCAGGCATTATGCTAGAAATTATGAAAACATTAGTGTAAGTAAGCTTTACAAGTAACACCCAAACTTCTTCCTTTCTCTCTTCTTTAAAGTGTATTTGGCATCTACCATATGCCCCAAACTATGGGATACATTGCTTAGAGTGTTAGTCAAGTCCATCTGGAAGAACCTAATACTCTCTTTTTATAGACAAGGAAGCTGGACTTGAGAATTTGTGGCTTGCTTTAATTGTGTGATAAGATGCATGGTCCTCTTGACAAGCTGACCTCTTTCCCCTAAGATAAGCTGTTTCTCAAAATGGGGAAGAAGGGGACACTGTGTATGCTCCATGGAGGGATGCTTTGCTACCCCCACTGGCCAGGCCCAGTAAACATACCTACATTCTCAGTTAACTCAGTTTGGGCTGCTGACACTCAGTCTCCGTCACTGTAATGAACATTTACCAAGTATCTTCAGCATGTGTTTCTTGTGGGAACCTTCTGAGAATTATTGGGGCTTTTCTGGCCTGCTCCCTCATTTTCCTCCTGCCTTCTGACATCATGGTTGTATTTAGAGGACTCTGAGCATTCAGTCTCTTTATAGTTTTCCTCCATACATCCTTCTTTCCTCCCTCCCTCTCTTTGCTCATTTTCTTCTGTTTGCTAGGAGCTAGATCACAAAAACAAGTTTGTGAGCTAGAGATGCACAGTGAAATCTGGGATTCTCATGCATCACCCAGGGTGCTTGTCAGAACGAGGCTGGGATGGCTCAGTGTGAAAGTATTAGAGCTTGACTCCCAGAATCCACATTAAAAAGCCAGACATGTTAGCACCCACATGTAATGCCTACACTGAGGAGACAGGTAGATCCCTGGGACTCACCTGCTAGCCAGTGAGGCTTAATTAGCAAGCCCCAGGTCCCAGTGAAAGACCCTGTTGTATGGAACAAGGTGGATCTTGAGATGGCTAATCATGGTTGTCAACGTGGCATAACTGGGAAGAGGGAACCTCAATTGAAAACTTTTGCCTCCATCAGATCAGCCTGTGGGCAATTTCTTGAGTGTGAATTAATACAAGAGGGTCCAGCACACTGTGGACAATACCATCCCTAAATAAGTAGTCCTGGGCTATAGTAAGAAAGGTAACTGGACAGAAGCCTGAGTGCAAGCCAGTAAGCAATATTCCTCCATTTTCCCTGCTTCGGTTTCTACTGCCAGGTCCTGCCTTGGCTTCTCTCGGTGATAGATCATGACCTGAAGGTGTAGGATGAAATAAGCCCTTTCCTCCCGAAGATACTTTTGGTCAGTGTTTTTACACAGCAATAGAAAGCAAACAAATAGAGATGCCAGTTTAAGCATGAAACCTGATATTGCCCCTGCCAAACAAACAAAGACCTGATAGCTATTATGCCCAGATTTTGGGGTCCTAAAAGACCACCACAGAGCCGATTCTGATGCAAATCACACAAGGGTCTTTATTACAAGCTCAAGCAGGGACTCCCACCATCATCAACACAGTGGTTCTGAATGAGAGCCCTGAGCTCGGGAGGAGCAGAGTATTTATGGGATATAGGGCACATTCGTACATGTGAGCTTCTGATTGGTTAGTATTTTAAACTTGCTTTTCTGGTGCAAACAGGGAGAAGTGATTACCCTGTGAAGGTTAAAACCACTTATCAGTAAGGCCACCTGGCCCTCTTAGATAAACATAGGCTTCCTCTAATTAGCTGTTCACTAGGGGAAATGGCATCTTACTCAGGCCATATCTGTGGGTTCCTTCCTGCAGCTGGGAGACAAGGGGTGGGAGGAGGCAAGTGTTCATCAGCTTGCCTCCAAGAACTAGATGAAAGGTCAGAACATGCAGGAGCCTATGTAGCGGCAGGGGCAGGGCATTTTCAAAATGGGGGCCACTGTAGCCTTACAATAACAAGCCATTCCCTTCAGCTTTCTATGGACAGTTCCAGGCTAGAGATAGCTAAGCCTCCTTTTTGATGTTGGTTCTGGTAGGTCAGAGATCATATTTTGAAAAACAACCAGTGTAAATGGATTCTCACCCCACCAAAACAAATCAAATCTTATCAGTGCAGAATTTGGGTCCTGCATTTAACAAATTTTAGTCTGGAGGCAATGAGCTGTGGGTTAAATCCAATCAGGCCACTCAAGCATCTCCAGTAGGGTTTTTGAAGTATTTAGCAGTGCAGAAGTTGTCCTGTCTGGGCTAATTATGTGATTAGCTTCGATCAATAGGAGATGAACAAGGAAAGGAAAGTGGGACAGTTATAGCCCATGCCTAGCTTTTAAAGAATGGTGGTGACTTCAACCACAACAAGGAACATTGTTTAAAGCCAGACCTAACTGCTGAAGACTTCCATAGGTCAATTATTAAGGAAATAGGGTTTGCCCATGTGCTGCAGATGGAATATATTATTCAAAAGAACTCTTATGCATGACCTGCTTCAATGGGCTTGACTGCACTCAGAACCCCATCATAAGGTAAGGGTGCAATTCTGAACAAACGACATTCAGATTTGCTCTAATGGCTGTGGCTGTCAAGTATCCACAGTGAATCCAGGCCTGAGCAGAGGCAAGGACAGGTGTCTGTACATAAACTTTCATCTGCAACTCATGTCACAGACTCTCAGCTCAGGAGTCCAGATCAGAGAATGGTTGAGAGCTGAAATATAGGGTCATCTGTCATGTCCAAGTAACCTTTACAGTCAGATGGGACCAGCCTGATTGTACAAGAAAAAATGAGACTCAGAAAAGGTTCCCTAAGGTGGTAGTGATAATACTGGAGCTGAAAGTTCTACATCTTGGTGTGCAGGCAGCAGAGGGAGACTGTATGCCACACTGGGCACAGCTTGAGCACAGAGGACTCCCCCAGTAACACACTTTCTCCAACAAGGCCACACTTACCCCAACAAGGCCACATTTCCTAATAGTACCACTCCCTATGGCCAAACACTCCAGAGTCTATGGGGGCCATACCTATTCAAACCACCACAGCACCCTTTTCCTGGGGAAAGAACAGGTGGGCCCTTCTCACTCAACATTCAAGTCTAATGTTTCTCAGCACTATCTGCAGAGCTGGGCTTTGGGTGTTCAAGAGACTCATTTGCCGACACACCCAGCCATCAGGCTTCATGGGAAGGTGGATCCACTTTGGAAGTAAGCCCCAAAGAGGAGTATCTGCAAGTGCACTGCAGGGAATTTCGCCAAGCTTCTTCCTCCACTGTCTACACTTATGCCCCAACTACATCATACCTCTGCTGTTTATTTACTGTTTTTGTCTTATATGATTCTGTCTTACTTACATTTTCTCAGTAGAAAGGAAAGTTACACTTAGCACAGTAAATGGAAAGGTAGGATCCCTTGCCATAAATGGAAGCCAACAATAAGTATGAATCCCATGAATAACTGAAAATAGAACTTATTAAATTCTAGGGAGGGACTATTGCCTGCTGAGATCCCTTCTCAGAGGCCTGTCTTCTCACTTTATTATAAAATGACATTAGCAAGTGTTAGAGAGGTGTTAAAATGTCCTCACGCTTGCTCAGCCCTGCTCCTCAAGGACTTGCCAGCAGAAGGGAATAGTTCCTCAGCTTGTGATCTGCTGGGTTTTAACATGTTTTGTTCACAGGACCTTGTGAAATCCATGCCCCTCATCATCCCTGAAGATCTGTTCCACTGGACAATGCAGGCCAGACTATGTGTGGGCTGTTCTGACCCCACTAAGTCCTGTAACCTTGGCGAGCTGCCTCCTGTGCCTTCCTTGAAATAGGCACATCTGGAAAGAAAGAGATGGTGTGGCATTCAGGTGCCTCAGGGACACAGACTAGAATCGAGGCCAGGAAGTAGATACAGTATCAGAGCAACAGAAGGGACTTCCCAGTCCCCTCATCACTCTAAACAGAAATACTTTTGAAAACACCTTCCTCCCCTGCCATTTTGTTGCAAGTATAAATGAATAAATAGGTAGGGAGAAGGAATTGGAAATGTTTGTGTTTCACCAACATCTGCCTGGGATGGCCCATTTCAAGGGGGAAATGTCTATGTCTGCATCTCCTCACCTATTGTACCCATGCCCAAGCAAGAGAGAAAAGTGGAGTGGGAAGGGAAGGGACAAGGGAGAAGGAAGATAAATTCAGCAAAAAGGATGTGGTAACATATCCCATCCCCACGATCAAGGATGCTGAAATGCTCATAGGTTTAAGCAGCTCAAGACAAACTATATCTAGCATTTCTCCTCATCTAGCACTTCTAATCCATTCCCCCTTTTCCTAACTTGGGTAGGGCCCCTTTATGGTAACATAAACAGTGTCAATGGAAATTAATAACTTTTAAAAACTTATCATGCAACCAGTTTAAATGGGAAAAATGCTAAACCTCTCAGAGCTATCTTTCCAAAAAAGTACATGAGGCCCACAGACACTGCCATTTACAAGGGTCTACACAGATGATGAGGCAGCATTGGAAGCCCTGGGACAGGCACTGTTGCTTGCATCCAGCAACCAGATCATACAATGAGAGGAGGCTCATCTTACAGATGAGGACCTGGAGGTAGGAGAGTATCCGTGACTCAGTATATTGCTCAAGATTACAGAGCATTTTATATATAATGTCTCAGAGTCAGGCTTGGTCCAAAGTTTGTCTTGCACCTAAAGTCACACTTCTAACTACCAAGCTCTGCTAAGTTACTGATGGAAATGAACCAAGTATTCATTACTGTTTCTTCATAATTACACATAGTTAATTTTATATAATTAAGGTCAACAGAGACACTAATAAAAGCCAAACCTTTCCCCAAGGCTCTATTGACCCAAAGTTAGTTTGCAAAAGATGTATGAGTCTCATGGCTTTCTTATATTAAAATCTTATTTCTTCTCCTTGTGCATAGCACTGATCAAGTGCTAATAAGATCAACCAACTGAGGGCTGGGGAGATTGTTCAGTAGGTGAAACACTTTATATACAAGCATTAGAACCTATGTGTAGAGAGCTGCGACATGCCGCACCCTAAAGATGGTGCCGGTTTCCGCCTTCCACCAGCCCGACGGTGAGTGCTCTCGGTAAACAAGTCCATATTTGGTTAAGACCGCTGATCTGGCTTGCTTCCGCATACGTGGGCCTGTAAGATAGCACCACGTGGCTTTACTTGATTGGCTGTTCATATAGCATTTAGCCTGTGGGTTGGGTCTGCCCGATTATTCTGAAGACTGTTTTCAAGGGACCTGAATAAACTGCTTGAGAAGAGCTTTTGCGAGTTGCGTCGTTTTTGCTGGTCGAGGTCGACGCGACAAGTGGTGGCCCGTACGGGGAACCAGAAAAGACTCAGAACTCCTGCAGTCAGGGGCAGTGCACTAGTAAGTTCCCGGGATAAATTGGGACAATAAAGTTTCACGGAAATTGCGAACTAAAGGTAAAGTTTCACAGAAATTGCGAACTAAAGGTAAAGTTTCGCGGGAAGTTGCGAACTAAAGGTAAAGTTTCGTGGGAAACTGCGAACCGAAAGTAAATTTTTAATCATGGGATCATCTCAGTCACATCCAATTTTTCTGGCTCTTCAGGAGCTACTTTTAGCTAGGAAATTGAAACTTGAGAAGTCAACCCTAGAAAGATTTTTGAATGAATGTGACTCCATGGCTCCGTGGTTTGCGGTGTCCGGGAATCTTACGGTATCCTGCTGGGACAAATTAGGCAGGGACTTGGATTTTGCTTGGGAGCAAGGTGCTCTGAAGCATGGAGTAAGACCAGTTTGGAAGATGGTGAGGAGTTGTTTAGAAGATCAGAGATGCTGTAAAGCAGTCAAGGAGGGAGAATCAGCCTTGGAACTGCTGCAAGGGGAAAGATCTGAGCAGGCAGACAGTGAAAAGGGAAGCAAAAAGAAGGTCCCTCTCTATCCCGATCTTAGAGATTTTAGAGATTTTTGAGGACTCAGAGGGCACGGATTCTGAAGGGGAGCTACACGCTCTAATAGAACAGTTGGAGAGGACTGCTATTAGAAAAAGGGAAAAGAAAAGGGTAAAAGAGAAAGACACGTTGGCGGCAGTCAGTGTAAGTGAAGCCGTTGCTGCGGCGCCTTCAGCCACGTTGGCGGCGGTCGGTGTAAGTGAAGCCGTTGCCGCAGTGCCTTCAACTCCCCCTCCATACCCAGAAGCCGTTCAGATAGATCAGCCTGTTCAGTCCCTGAAAGTAGGGAGATCTTTCTGCCCGGGGATGTGGACACAAGTAAGAACAGAATTACAGTTTGCCTATCCGGTATACCAAGATCCACAAGGGAACAGGTACGAGGAACCACTTGATTTTAAAGTAATTAAATCCCTTGCAGAGCCAGTTCGTACCTATGGCATTACTGCTTCTTTTACATTGGCTCAAGTAGAAGCATTAAGCAGACATTGTATGACCCCGAGTGATTGGAGTGGCCTGGCCCGCACCTGCTTAAGTCCAGGGCAATACTTAGACTGGAAAGCTTTCTTGATTGAGTATGCCACTGAGCAAGCAGCCATTAATCAGAGAAATGGAAATTCAGCCTGGGATAGAGATATGCTGCTTGGGCAGGGGAGATTTGCCAACCAGCAGACAGGATATCCCAATCAGGTTTATGAACAAATAAACCAGACAGCTATCAAGGCTTGGAAATCCCTTCCTAACAAAAGGGAGGTGAGTGGGAACTTAACTAAGATTCTACAGGGCCCCATGGAGCCCTTTTCAGACTTTGTGGCACGATTGGTGGAAGCGGCAGGGAAGATTTTTGGTGACCTGGATGCTGCTTTGCCACTAATAAAACAGTTGGTCTATGAGCAATGCACCAAAGAGTGTAGAGCCGCTATCACCCCTTACAAGAACAAAGAGCTAGAAGCCTGGATGAAAGTGTGTAGAGAACTTGGAGGGCCGTTAACTAATGCTGGTCTTGCTGCCGCGGTAGTACAGTTGACCAGAAAAGGTGGAGGAAGTCCAGGAGTTTGTTTTAAGTGTGACAAGATGGGACACTTTAAAAGACAATGCCCTGAGGGAAGGAGTACAGAAAGTACAGGAAGTGCACAATGCCCCAGGCAGCCGAGGTTATGCCCAAAATGTAAGAAAGGGAACCATTGGGCTAATGAGTGCCATTCAGTGACAGACATCCATGGCCAGCCTTTGACTCAAGGTTATGGTGGCGCTCGTCCAAAAAACGGACAGTGGGGCACACGACCCCAGGGCCCACAAATATATGGGGCAGTAGAGAATCAGGACAAAGAACAGAATCAAGAGAGATGGCCAACCCTCCGCCATCCGAGAGACCGCGGAGAGCCACTGCAGGCTCAGCAGGATTGGACCTCTGCTCCACCACCAGACTCGTATTAACGCCCCAAATTGGGGTCCAGTTAATTGAAACAGATTTTAAAGGACCCCTTGAACCTGGTACAGTTGGTTTGCTGTTAGGGAGGTCATCATCAGCCTTGAGAGGACTTATTGTTTATCCTGGGTTTATAGATCCAGATTATACAGGAGTGGTTAAGATCATGGTAGCCTCCCCCCGTGGTATAACAGCTATCTCTCCTGGAGATAGAATTGCTCAGTTGGTCATGTTGCCGAGCTTACATGATCGCTATGCAGCAAGGGATCGAGAGAGAGGAAAAGATGATTTTGGGTCCACAGGCACGGATCTGACTTTTCTCTCCTTGGATTTGGACCAACGCCCCGTCTTGGAGTTAAAAGTTGATGGTAAAAGGATCCTGGGCCTTTTGGATACTGGGACTGATAGGAGTATCATAGCAAAGAAAGACTGGCCTTCAGGTTGGCCCGTACAAGCCTCTTCTCAAACACTTCAAGGCCTGGGTTATGCTAAGACTCCAGATATGAGTGCAAGATTATTAAAGTGGCAGGACCAAAAAAGCCACTCAGGAGAAATGCAGCCATATGTATTTGAGTTCCCTATCTCCCTTTGGGGAAGAGACCTTTTAAAGGATATGGGATTTAAATTGAGTAATGACTATTCTGATTCAGCCCAACATATGATGCAAGATATGGGATATGCTCCAGGCTTTGGAATAGGAAAATATTTGCAGGGGCGGAAGAGTCCCATATCTATGCAGCAAAGACAAAAGAGACAGGGCCTGGGTTTTTCCTAGGGGCCACTGAGGAGGGCATTCCCATAACTTGGAAGATGGAGGACCCAGTATGGGTTCCTCAGTGGCCACTGTCCTCTGTAAAATTGAATGCAGCCAAAGAGTTGGTGGATGAACAGATGTCTTTAAAGCATATAAAGCCATCTGTATCTCCCTGGAATACACCTATCTTTGTCATTAAAAAGAAATCTGGAAAATGGAGATTGTTGCATGACCTGCATGCCAAAAAATCAACAAATGCAGATCATGGGCCCAGTGCAACGTGGCTTGCCGCTTTTATCATCTTTGCCAGCCTCATGGCCCATAATAGTTATAGATATAAGGGACTGTTTTTTCTCCATCCCTTTGTGTGCCAAAGATAGTGAGAGATTTGCATTTACTCCTCCATCCTGTAACCATGAAGAACCTGATCAGCGGTTTGAATGGGTAGTATTACCTCAGGGCATGGCAAACAGCCCCACTATGTGCCAACTGTATGTGGGGGAAGCCATTGCTCCCTTGAGAAAGAATTTTCCAGATTTGAGATGTGTTCCTTATATGGATGATATCTTACTGGCAGCTAAGAGTGAACAAATGTTAGATCAGGCCTATGAAGAATTAGTTCAATTATTAAAAAAGAAAAGGTTGTTTATTGCTCCTGATAAGGTTCAAAAGGAAAATGTGGTTAATTATTTAGGAGCAAAGGTTGGACCTGAAAAGATAATACCTCAAAAGATTGAGATAAGGAAAGATAATTTAAAGACTCTAAATGATTTTCAAAGGTTTTTAGGAGATATCAATTGGGTAAGAGGCTATTTGAAGCTACCAAATTATGAAATAAGACCCCTATATGATATTTTGAAAGGTGATTCAGCACTTAATTCTCCTAGGCAATTAACAGAAGAAGCAAGAAAAGCTTTATGTAAAGTGGAAGAAAGGTTACAGAGTGCCTTCCTAAAGAGATGGCAGGAAGGACAGCCCATTGCATTGTGCATATTTGCCACCTATGGTCAACCTACAGGATTGTTATGGCAGGACAGACCATTATTATGGACTTATTCAAAGATTTCTCCAAAAAAATCCATAGAACATTATCCCACTGCAGTTGCTGCTTTAGCCTTGAATGGTATCCAACAATGTTTGCAGTCTTTTGGAGTTGCTCCTGCCGGTATAATAGTGCCCTATTCCAGTCATCAAATTAAGATTTTATGTGGCACTGTAGATGATTGGGCAATACTGCAATGTAGCTTTGAAGGAGTGATTGATAACCCTTATCCTAAGCATCCATTGCTATCATTTTTTAAGGAGCACCCAGTGATATTCCCTAAGGTTACTTCAGCAGTACCACTTCAGGGGTCACCAAATGTGTTTACTGATGGCTCTAATACAGGCTGCGGAGCCTATTTGATAGAAAGACAAGAGCCCGTGCTATGCCAATTTCAACCGGGCTCCCCCCAAATAGTAGAGTTGAAAATAGTAATTGAGGTGTTTAAAAGATGTCAATTTGCATTCAATTTGATTTCAGATTCAGTCTATGTGGTCAACGCAGTGAAAGTATTAGAAATAGCAGGTCCTATTAAGAATAGTAGTACTGCATGTGCCTTATTACAAGAGTTACAAGTTTTAATCTGGCAAAGAAAAAGGTGTTTTTATATTCAACGTATCAGAGCACATACAGGATTACCTGGACCATTAAGTAAGGGTAATGATAAAGTTGATCAATGGACTAGGATGGAATGCATTTTTTGGAGCTCATTCCTGGACCAAGCCAGACAGTTTCACCAATTATTTCATGTAAATGAAAGAACTCTACAGCAGAAATTCCATTTGTCTAGAGCAGATGCTAGACAAGTGGTTTTGGACTGTCCTCAGTGTGTGATTCATCATCATCCTCCCAGTGTGGGAGTGAACCCTAGAGGGTTGATGCCACTCAAAATCTGGCAAATGGACGTTACCCACATTTCAGTGTTTGGAACCTTAAAATATATTCATGTGTCTGTGGATACCTGCTCAGGTATCATACATGTTACATCTATGAGTGGAGAAAAGGCTCGCAATGTCATAGGGCATTGCTTAGAAGCCTGGGCTGCATGGGGAAAACCACAACAGCTGAAAACGGACAATGGACCAGCCTATACAGCTCAGTCCTTTGTCTCCTTCTGCAACCAGATGGGGGTACAGCTTAATCACGGATTACCATATAATCCTCAAGGACAAGGAATTGTGGAGCATGCTCATCGCACCTTGAAAGAATGTTTGCAAAAACAGAAAGGGGGAATAGGCCAAGGCCGTACCCCCAAGGAGAGAATGTCTTTAGCCTTATTTACTTTAAATTTTTAAAATTTGGATGCTCAAGGCCGCTCAGCAGTGGACAGACATCAGGATTCCCATGGTCCACCTAAAGGCATGGTGAAGTGGAAGGATATTTTGACAGGCTCTTGGCGAAGGCCTGACCCCATGCTAACATGGGCGAGAGGATCTGTTTGTGTTTTTCCTCAGGATCAATGAGATCCAGTGTGGGTGCCTGAATGCCTTGTGAGGAAGATTCATCATGAAGACCTTCCTAGGGATCCTGGTGATAGTAGCAGTGATGATGTCAGGAATGACGGAGCTGAGATGGGGGATCCTGTCGATATTCCCAAAGCCGATGCTGGTCAGACATGATGCAACTGTGTTTCCACGCTTATTTAGCAGTAATAGAAGCTTAGGCTTACCCTACCTTCCCTTTGATGATCAGAAAAGCCCTATAGAGGGTAATATAAATGTCAGATTAAAGGGTAGTCTGTGCTTTTTAATGAGCTTCAATAGGTCAGATGATACAAAACGCATTAAATTGTCTCAGCAGTTAGCAGATTTTTTACCACAACTGAGGTTTGGGGGTAGGGGTGGTGTTTTATTTTCGAGCAATGGTTCTCATCTTGTGGGGTGGTGGCCCACACAAGTCTCTGACCGGGATCCCCCCAGACAGCCACGCTGGGCACCTTTTTGTAAAGGATCCGCAGGATAGGAAGGACCTTTTCCCTGGACTGGATGTCAGGGGCACAGAGCAGTTTGGGTTCAACAAGATTATTTTTCCTTTAGCCCCATGATTAGTAATATAGTGAATAAGTCTTGTACAGGAATGCTTGATATATCTACTAGGGATCCTCAGCAGACTGCCACCAATCCTTTTGATTTATGGCTTTTGTGTGGAGCAAATGGTAGCTGTATGGATTTGGGACCTATACTTATGCTTGGGGGAGGAATTTATCAAAGAGGTAGTTTTTCCCTATGGTCCGCTACCAATATGGATTTTTCTAGTGGTAGTGGCTCTGGTACTTGGAATTCTTCATTTCATTCTAACCGCAATAAGACCTTTTCAGCCTCGCCAGTGTGTCTCTGGCCTCCTTTTCTGTGGATTGTAAGTAATGGGACCGCATCCTTGGGTGAAGAAAAGTTAGTATGCACTCCGGACACATGCTTTTATACCCTGTGCTGGAATGCCACAGCCTTTCCTGTGGCTGTGGTGACTAGAATGCCTCGATATGTACCAGTTCCTGTAGAGGCCCCTAATACCATGATGCTATTCAGGTTTAAAAGAGATTTTGGCATCACTGCAACAATTGTTACTGCCATCACTGTTGCTGCTGTGGGGGCTACTGCCTCAGCTATTGCCTTGTCTAGTTCTATACAGACTGCCAATGCCCTGAATGACATCTCAGCCAATGTAGCACAGGCATTGGATACTCAGACCTCTATGAATTCTCATCTCAAAGGAGGCCTTATGATAGTTAATCAACGCATAGATTTAATTCAAGAACAGATTGATTCTCTTTCGCAACTAGCACAGTTGGGGTGTGAGTGGAAAATGCAGGGTTTGTGTGTTACTTCGGTGCGGTATCAAAATTTAACAAAGGCTGCTAATCTGTCTAAGCAATTGTCAGAGCTCCTCTTACAGGATTGGTTGGCTGATTTTGAAAATAAGATGAAAAGCTGAGAGTGACAATCGTCCACATCAACTCCACTCAGGTGGATCTGAGTCTGGCTAATGGTTTGACTTCCTGGATACAGGCGGCTATGGATCATCTTAAGGAGTGGGCGGGCGTAGGCTCTTTGGTGATACTGATGATACTAGCCTCTCTGGTTTGCCTATGGTGCATCTACAATATGAGAGCCACACAGAAGCGTAATGCAGCCATGATTATACAGGCCCTTGTCGCCATTGAGGCGGGCCAGTCCCCTCAGGCATGGCTCGCTGCCATGAAGCCTTAAATCTTCACTGAGCACAGTCCCTGCTCACTGAGGTATTCGTTCCATGGATATTAGGGTCTGGAAAGTCAATGACGGAATGGACGGATAAGTCTCGGCCACCTAAGACAGGGCAGTCCCGAGTGGGGAGGCTGACCCAGAGACGGGTAAGAGTTTGAGCACCGCCCTCCTACAGGCTCAGGCCCGCCGTGAGATCCCCAGATATGGGGATTATGAAGCCTTTCCAGGGACTTCTACCAACATTTACAAAAACAAAAAAGGAGGAACTGTAGAGAGCTGCGACGTGCCGCGCCCTAAAGATGGAGCCGGTTTCTGCCTTCCACCAGCCCGATGGTGAGTGCTCTCGGTGGTAAACAAGTCCATATTTGGTTAAGACCGCTGATCTGGCTTGCTTCTGCATACGTGGGCCTATAAGATAGCACCACGTGGCTTTACTTGATTGGCTGTTCATATAGTATTTAGCCTGTGGGTTGGGTCTGCCCGATTATTCAGAAGACTGTTTTCAAGGGACCTGAATAAACTGCTTGAGAAGAGCTTTTGCGAGTTGCGTCGTTCTTGCTGGTCAAGGTCGACACGACACCTATGTTCAAAATCCCAGATGAAATTCCCATATGAAGCCAGGATTGATGCATAGTGGGGTGGGAAGCAGAGACAGGAGAATCCCTATAAACTCAAGAGCCAACTAACCTGGAGTGTGTGGAGACAGACACTAGCGGTTGTCGGTTGTCCTCTGACCACGACATGTGTGCTGTACCACAGGTATGCTATAACACATGTGCACACACATGTAACATACATATCACTAGAAACAGCAACAACCAATTCATTAAATGCCTCAGAACAATGGACTAAACAAAGTGTTTTGAGGTATGCCCTAAATCACAAATAGTCTGGACATGGTAGCACTTGTCTTTAGTTCAAATACTTGGAAGGTTAAGGCAGGAAGGTTGGGAATCCCAGGCTATTCTTATCTATATAGGGAGATTCCATCACACACACACACATACATTCCCCAAAAGTAAACAAGACTACACAACCAAAACAAAGCACAGAATAAAATAATCTTCAGGACGGAAAAATATTTGTAATATACTCACTTGTCAAGGGCTTTGTTTGTTTTCATAATGAATAAATAAGTTAATTAATTAATTCAAGCATTCAGTAACAACAGGAAAGTAAATCATCCAATTAAAAAGGACAATAGATAGAATTTTAAAAGAAGACAGAGAAAGGGACAGCAAACACTTGAAAAACATGCACAACACTCTCAGGGAACTGCAAATCAGAATCACAATGAAATAACACCTAATCCCAGTGACAAAGACTAACTTCAAAAGAGCAAAAAATAACAAGGTCTGGGCAGGCTGTGGATAAGAAGGGACTCTAGGATATAAATTGGTAGGATCTTTCTGGAAAACAGCATGGCAACCCCTCAGATAAGTTAGAGCTATTGTATCACCCAAACATCCAACTCCTGTCTGCTCAACAGAAATCTTCATCCTCATGTCTATTTCAGTCTTAATAACAGGAGCTAAGGCATGGAAACAATGAAAGTGAGTAACTCACAAGTGTAGTATACGCACGATAGAACAGCATCTGACCATCGAAAAATGGCACCTTATCACTGGTAATAACACAGACTGGTATAACGATGCTACACAAGCCAGTCATAGAAAGACAAGTTCTCTCAGACATTACTCAAATGTAGAATTTTTTAAAAGTTGATCCGACAGAAGTACAATGGAGGTTGCCATAGGCTGGGAACCGTGGAGGGAGGATGGGAGGGTCCATCAATAGGTAGAGTTTGATATAGCAAGCTCTGTAGTTATTGCACTGTGTGGTAGCCACACCTAACACTCATGCTGTACCTTTTAAAATGCTGGCAGGGAAGACTAAAAGACTCCATCACAAGACATTGGTGATTATTTGAAGAAATAAATCTATTTGGCCTGATGTCAATGTACGTGTATCAAATATTATGTGACCTCATTAATAAGTACAAATGTGTATGCTCATTAAAACTATATATGAAAAGAAAAAATTAAAAAGAACAATAAATTCTAGTAGCTGATATTTATGGTGAACTAATTTAGGTGGCAAATTAAATATCTCCCAACTATGTCTCTATTAATAATTTTCACCCACCACCCATGACATGCCTTGCCAATGAGAAAATTAAAGCATAGAGGTTGTTTCAGTTAAGGTTCTAGTTGCACGACAAAGTGTCCAAAAAAAAAAAAAAAGCAAATTAAAGAAGGATGAATTGACTTAGGCTTGCAGGTTCACTGTGTAGTTCATTGTGATGGGAGGCCATGCCATCAGGAGCTTGAGGCAGGTGGAACACCACATGTGAAATCAGAGAGCAGACAGAGTTGAGTGTTGGTACTTGGCTTATTTTCTACTTTTTATTCAGTTCAGGACTTTTTATTCAGTTCAGTCCATGGAACAGTGCCTCCTACATTTAGGGTGGATCTTCCAACCTCAGCTAAGCCAATCTAGAAACCCTCACACATACCCCAGAGGGTTATCTTCTAGGTGATTCCAGATCAAGTTGACAATCAACTTTAACCATCACAGAGATGCCAAATTGTTCCAGTAACTCATTCTGGAAGAAGAAGAAGAAGAAGAAGAAGAAGAAGAAGAAGAAGAAGAAGAAGAAGAAGAAGAAGAAGA
>CAJQZJ010004687.1:627824-653258 GCA_907164525.1 Lophiomys imhausi | reverse complement strand
GAAGAAGAAGAAGAAGAAGAAGAAGAAGAAGAAGAAGAAGAAGAAGAGCGTGATTGGCAACCTGGAAGTCTGTCTACAGACTGCAGAGCTCATACAGGTGTTTGGTGAAGCAAGAGGGGAGATGGAAATGGACCAGGGACATTGCACTTTCATCCTGAATGGCAATGACAGGTGGGAGGATTGAGAGTCTCTAGCATTAGAGCAAAGGCTGGGTAGACTGGACTCTCTGAGGGTTCTTATGCTGTCTGCCCTACTGCCTGGAAAAGGACGCCCCACCCCCACACATACACTTTTCTGAAGGATCCCAAGGATTCACTGTGTACATCAGCTGGTCTGTGGATGTAACTTGAGAGGCCTAGAGGACAGGGAGGACCTAGCAGCCTTCTAGAGCTATTGAAATGTGTATACTTGATGTACTCACCTCATATAACCATATATCTCAAATATAGTTTTGATGTGCATCCTCCAATTCCACCCTATTGTTTAACTGTACAGAAAGAGAGGCTACTGTGCCTCTAAAATGGAGTGTGCAGGGCATTCAGAGGCACTTGCTGAAGAAATACAGTCCAAGCTTTTCTCTAGGAATCTCACCCCATAGACCTGAGATAAATCCCTAAAAGTTACAGTGACACCAACCACTGGAGACTCGCCTGTGGTTTCTAGAGAGCACTGGTCACGAAACACTGCTTTAGACTTCTCCCAAAGAGTGCTACCAACCTTGAAGACTTGCTTCCATAAAATCTTCTTTAGCCATCCTTATCCAACTGTATCCCTATGTTGTAATGTTTTGTTATCTCCAGCCTGATGTTTTCTATTTATTCTATGAGTAAGACATTTAGGGATAGGAGAAGAGTTGGGGATGGGAGATACATGCACACAAAGAAAAAGAGAGTTTGCCAAGTCCTTATGCTATAACTCAGCTCCTGGATACAGCAATCTGTGGAGCCATAGACCTCTTTGCACTATATGGACCTACTCAATTCTCTCTGGGGTTTAGTATACTGAAGGAGTGATAAGGACAAAAGTAATGAATCTTTGTTGGCATGCCCCAGTAAATGCACACACATACAGCCATCTTTGTGTTCCAGGTGGGAAGCTGAGTCAGGACCCCAGCCTGTCTCCCCTCCTGATTCTCATTGCAACCATTAGCATAATTTCAACTCAAATGCTTTGGTTGAATTGCTCAAGGTGCTATGCCCTGGAGAGCCATGCACAAATAGCTGATGATTGCCATTCTTATGGGCTGCTCATAAAGGAAGGAAAGATATTAATGGAAATTCTGTCGTGTCATCGGCTCTGGGTTTCAAGGACCAGCAGATGATTGACAGAAAAGGCAGCACAGAATACAGTTTTAAAGTGTCTCTCTAGTGTGCATTTTCATGCCAGAGGCAAAGAGAAGAAAAGGGGTGTGTGAGTGGAGGCACAGGTCTTGTAGCCCTGTAGCTGTCTACTGCAGATGAGAACTGGGAATCCAGCAGGGGTCTCTTTACAAGTGTGAAACAGCAAGAGGCTCTTTGTGCCTCTTATCACCTCAAAAGAGAGTTTTCAAAGGTCTCAGTTTCTGTTCTTTGTGCTTTAATATTGGACCCCAAATTGCTTGAATTCACCTTGAAACCTCCCAGCATTGGCTTGCTGGTACAAGACATTTCTTTGGAGGCAAAAATGTGATTGAAAGCTAGCTCTTGGGCCCAAACCATTTCCTGCCAGGTTTTAACTCCTCAGCCTTGTACCAAGGCAGAAACTGATGCTTTCTCTGGAGAGACTAGACTACACTTTGGGGACCATGTCCTATGGCCTGAACCTACATCCCAGCAGCTCCCTGGGGACTGGAGCCCTAATTTCAGTACATCATACCTATTCTTCTATTTTTTTATGACTTCTGCTACCTTGGCAGATGAGATCCCAGATCCCAGAAATTAGCTATTTCACCAAAATAGCACAGGATGTGACTGACACAGTCTGAATATGAATTCTGACCCATTCTGTGAGAATGCCCAATCTTCCCCAAGAGCCTGGGAATGTAGGTAGGCAGGCACAACTATGTAGAACTAGATGATGGCAGACTATGGCTACTAGCCAAATCTAGCTACCCATGGGTGGAAGAGAGGTAGAAACTTGTAAGGCAACACTGCCATATCCATCTTTTACATTTGCCTGTTGGTGTTTTCCTCTACAGTAGGAGAGATGAGATATGAACACAAAGATGCTATGCCTCTCAGATTACTTACCAAGGGCCTTTAAAGGGAAAATTTTGCTAAAGGTTAGCTCAGAGCATCGATTTTAGAATCAGTCTGACTTAAAAGTCACTACCCCTTATGTCTTTCCTTTTTCCCATGTGGGACCCCCTAGGAAGACAATCTCAGCTAAGCTATGGGAAGGAGCAAATGAGATATTGCACCTCAGACAGAGTAGTGCATGCCTGTGATCCCGTCACTTGAGACGTGAAGGCACAAGACCAGTCTGAGCTACATAGTACAATTCTATGTCAAAGCAAGAGAAAGGGAAGAGAGAGGAGAAGAAAGAAGGAGGAAAAAAAGAAAAGAAGGAACGAGTCATTCAGATAGAAGGGACAAATCATTCAGATAGCTGGATGTTTGTCCTGAGAAGTCCTACATAGTTGTGCCTGCCTACCTACATTCCCAGGCTCTTGGGGAAGATTGGACATTCTCACAGAATGGGTCAGAATTCATATTCAGACTATGTCCATCACATCCTGTTCTATTTTGGTGAAATAGCTAATTTCTGGGATCTGGAATCTCATCTGCCAAGTTAGCAGATGTCATAAAAAATAGAAGAAATAACAGGTATCCCATCTTGTCCCATCAGTGCAACAGAGCATCTCAAAGCATCAGGAGCTCCTACTGAGCCCATGACAGGGCAATAGGCAGAAAGGACAAGAAGCCAAGGATGCTGTAGTATTACTGCAGTGTAGTCCTAAGGTTCTGGTGACTGATCCCATGAAGACAGAGACCCTCCTGAAGTACCCTGTCTCTGGGGTTGGGCTTTCAAGAAGAATGTCCACCAATCAAGTCACTCTAAGCCATTCTGATAAGAACAGGAGATAGAAACTGGTTGAACAGTCTTAGAGGAACCCCAAAGTAAACAGTTTTTCTTTGGCTAAAAGCTATAAATGGCCAAGTATAGTCTACATAGTTCCAGGTCAGCCTGATCTACATACTGAGTTCCAGTCCAGCCAGGGCTACATAGTAAGACCCTGCCTCAAAAGCTAGAACTGCTGCTATCCCTGTTGGTAGTTTTGTCCTTATCAAAAGCCAGAGATTCCATAAGTGTTTAATCTTTGGCTCTCTCCTGGACAGAGATGCCAGTCATGAGGTCTGGGTTCTCATTCTCTTTCTTCCCTGAAATGGTCACCCCTACATAGAAGCTATCCACAAGGATGTAACTGAAACAAGAAGGAGGCACCTAGACACTTCATGGGTAGAATAAGTGGACTGACCATCTCCCATAGTGTGCCCCAGTTTCTGCCGTGAGTCCTGTAAAAATGACTCCTAGACTAGTAATTTGGTGATCTCTATTTCTAATGGTCCCCCTTGCTGTACAGAAGCTCGGCTTCTTTCCTCTTACACTAAACTATAATGAAACCTCTTTATACAGTCATCTTTTATTGTTCTAAATTTTCTTTCTTCACATGTAAAAGATGAGAATCCAGGGGCCACCAACTCCACAGAATTTTTGTGTGCTCATGGTCATCTGGCACCCAAGCCCACCTGAAGCCAGAAAGAAAGCTTGTCAGACTCAAAACACACCTTACTTTTCCTTACTGAGGACATTATTTTTACCCCTTCTTTCAGTCCAAAGGTGGTATGAAATAAAATACACAGCAGTCATTATCTCATTCATACATCTTATATTTGTGTGCCAAACTTCTCTCACCACCATTAAGAATATAGAAAACACAGGATCTTTATTGCAAAGATGGAAGGTAAGTTTGTTTATCTTCTGTAGTTCAATACAACCAGTGATGATTTCACTCAAGTACTCAATGAGTGGGAAGGGCTAAATGCATTTTGAATGCCAACTTCATTTTCTTCCTCTTAAAACAGGAAGGCTGTCTTAGAGAAACCATAGGGCTCCAGTTGGCATCCTCTGAAGTTCATATAGGGGCTCTTTGATATTATGCTAATAAATAACCACAATATTTCTCACTTTACACCAGCCAGGGGCTTCCACCTACTGAAAACAATTTCTAACTCAGATGCCATAGGCCCTGTGCAGCACAGAGACATCCCATAATGACTGGAAGCAAACTCACCTTATGGCTCTGTTTGCATCACAACTCCAATACCTGAAGGTTCTACACTCTGTTGTCCTGGCCAAGAGGAGAAATTGTGAGCTCAGTAGTGCAGTAGTGGCATACTGGACGTCTCACCTAACTCCATTAACCCAGAGTTTGCCTACACCCTGCAGAAAAGCTTCTAGTATATATTAGTCTCTGAAATAATGCAAATAATTAGATATATTCCCAAAGTCTCTCCATGGTGAGCGCATGCACCAAAGCCCTAGAACCGTCTGTGATAGCAGCCTCATTCCACGAGGCTTGTGTCTACCAGCCTGGCAAGCATTTGACCTGACTAGTTTCTGAACTTGTTCATCCAAAGTCAAAGCCAAGGAGAGGTGCCCACTTTCTTCCCCTAACATGGTTCCCTGGGAAGTCCAACTCAATTCCAAGTCAGAATGTCAGAACTTTACGTAAATAACATAGATAAAATGCAGATTCTCCTTGGTCACTTGCTGAAGGTACACTCATTGACTACTGGGAACTCTGTTAACTGTGACATCCCCTGGAATATCTGTCCTTTCCCTAACCATGCATATAGTGGGTTACAAAGAACTTATGTATCTGCTGGTCCCTCCAGCCCACACTGAAGAAGGTGAATTGACACTTAGCTGAGGTCAAACTTCTACCAAGTACCCGTTCTATGCTATCCATAGAACATCTATGTCGTAACATCCTTATGACACTCAACACTGCATCTTCACTCAGTTTTATTATAACTACAAGCTCCAAGACTACCCTCCATCTCTCTGTTTGTTCCTCCACCCCCAACACAGGTCCAAACACAGGTGCTTCTGGCCTGACATTAGTAGCAGCATCTCAGTTAATCTTCAGACTCTAGGCTTGCTCACTTATGACACTCCTACACATTATGTTTTGGAAATGAGATGACCTCCCAGGATCATGTGTGTAATACTTGGTCTCTAGTTTGTGACATTATTTTGGGTGGTGACAGAAACTTACAAAGGTTGCTAATGAAGCATGCCACTGTGAGTGTACCTTGAAATCTATGTCCAGTTCTTGGTCCCATTCCCTCTGTCCTTGTTTCTTGTCCATGATTAGGTGAGTAGCTTCATATGGTCATTATTCTCTACCTCAATGGGCCTAGAATCAATGGAGCAAAAAATAATGAATTAATACCTCTGAAATCGTGAGCCCAAAATGTTCTTTTTCCTTTCATATTTTCTGTATTTTGTCATGTTGATGAAAAGTATGACCAATAGGATGCCTGATAAGATTCTCAATAAATTGTCTTCGCCAGAGTTCCTCAATTCTCTATCTCAGACTGTTAGATGTTTTCCTGCTGAATACAGGCTAAAATTCAAATATCTATGCACAGTGCAAGCTTTCTAGGGCTTAGCCCTGCTTCTCTCACCCCCCACCTCACTGTTCCTTTTATGTCTTTAATAACAAATACAATGAACTTTCTTGCCTTGCATTTGCCCTTACATTGCCATGTCTTTTTGTATGAGTTGCTCTTTTTCTAATCCTTGTCTTTAATGGTTTTCTCTAAAGTTGATATCTCAGGAAACCATGACCTCTATTAGGAAGACTTCACCCATGGTGAGGAGAGAGCCTCCTGTACTACATGTCAGCCTCTTTATGGTCTTTTCACTCTTACTGGATTCACAGCATACCGCCTTTCTTTTCTTACTGTATCTCTCACTGGAAGATGAACATCTAAGCATATGATTTGGGGTTCTTATTTATTCTCTATCCTTGGTAAGGAAGAACATAGGCCACACTGAGTAAGGATAAGACTATAGTATTCTTCTCCATGGTATCATACCTGCTGTCATACACAAGGTGGATGTAGACTTCTAGCACTGGACCTGGCTGGGAGCTCTCTGAGTAATAAATCTCCCCATGCATTTCTCCCCAAGGCATATATGCCTTAGAATTGACTGGTATAGCAATAAAGTGGATGAGTCCTTGGTGAGGCTGAACATTATATCTCTCATTCTTCACTTGAAAAGTCTCAACTATCCCTAGTGTGACTGGCACACCTAGGAAAGAGACTGATGCAGAGAGAGTATAGGGGTATAAATATACATGATATTTGTGGGAAAGGTGGTTTTAATATCTATTTGTGTCCTTATCCAGAGGAACATCCAAGTATGAACATCCAGATCTATTTCAAGGGTGTCCCCTGAATTTCCATTGGTGACCTCTGCTAAATGAAATCATCTCTGCTCAAAGTCAGCTGCAGGAAAGGATGCTTTTCATTTGCTGCTCTACCTATACTGCACTGGGAAGCTCTGGGCCCTGGAAGCTGAAAATGGTTTGCTCTAAAGCATAAGGCCAGATCTACAGTTTGATTCCTTAACTTTCACTGGAACTATATCGCTGAATGTAGTGCCTATTGTCCATCCGGAAGGCTTACCCTAGTCCTGACCTTATTGCTAATAGTGACCCTAGCTCTGTCCTCATGGTTAATAGTGATCTTAGCTCTATCATGATGGTTAATAGTGACCCTAGCCTGGTAGTAATGATTAATAGCGACTATCAACTTGATAGATTCTGGAGTTACCTAGGAGACCAACCTCTGGGAATTTCTGTGATGGGGTTTCGAGACTGAATTAATTGAGGTAAGAGGATCCAGCCTTGGGGGATGGTAATGCTTTTTAGTTTCTCTTTGATCAAGTATTGTATGACTGGAATGACCATCCACTTGTCTTCTTTTTACATCTGTTCACAAAAGGCCTCCATCTTCAGAATGTGGAAGTTGGATGAAAGGTTCAGGAGTGCATGTGTGTCTATATGCACAATTATGGGGGTGCCTATAGATAGGTACAAGTCCACAAGTATGTGCATGTGTGTGAAGGGCGCAGGTAAACCTCAGGTATTCCACAGGCACTGTCCTCTCCACTGTTGTCTTTTGAGACAGGGTCCCTCCCTGGAATCTGGGGCTCTCTGTTTGATTGGTTAGTTGGCCCTGAGGATCTCTCTACCTCTGCATCTACAGTGCTGGGGAGTCAAAATGAGGTCATTATGCTTAGAAAACTCACTTTCTGTGAGGAGAAAGGGAGGCAACAGAGAGAGAGAGAGAGAGGAGGTGAGGGGGGAGTGGAAGGAAGGGAGGGGAAGCTATGAGTGGGATGTAAAGTAAATTAATTAATTAACTTAAAAAAACCATGTTTTAAAGCCTCAAAAAAAGAAAAAGAAAACATTTTACAGACTGACACAGCCCTCTCTGAGATTCTAACAGTCTGGCCTTCTGCTTGAAGAATAAATACATCTTCTCAGACAGCCAACTTACGTAAGAGCTTTATGATCTGCCACAATTACCCAGCTTGTAAGAGATACAACTGATATTGTGATAGTCTGCAAAGTCCTTATCCTTAAGCAGTATACATCTCTGAGCTCTCTCTCTCTCTCTCTCTCTCTCTCACACACACACACACACACACACACACAGAGAGAGAGAGAGAGAGAGAGAGAGAAAGAGAGAGATGTTTGTCTCCTATGTATCAGTTAGTGGAATTTACATGCAGGTTAATTGTGCAACTAGCTGTTCGATAAACAAAGATGGGTCTGATAAGGTCTCCAGGAATTAGGGAGACAACAGCTTGTTCCAGTTCCCTTGGTAGCACAGCCTAACACACATACATGTGCACACATGCATGCAGTTGATGTCACAGAGGGGAGAGGCTGATTTTTATCTTTTGGTTAACACATCTCTGACAACTGTGATACCCAATGGACACAAATAAAATGTGTCAACTGCTCACCATGGCACATAAGCGGATCGCTTGTCACCAAAGCTGTCATAGCAGTCTCACAGTCCACACCACTCCTGCAGGGATATGGACCCCACAGGCCACCAGAGTTCACTCTGCAGACAGAACAAGACTAGAAAGAACAGCATGGGACTGCTCCTGGGCCTTGGTGTGAATTCCACTTTGTGGCAGACCAGGGACTCAAGCACTGCTCCAGCTGCCCCTTGCCTGCACCAGGAGCAAAGCTGGGGGATGAAGACTTGGAACTTCAAATCCCAGCTCAAATTATGAACTTCCTACTTTCTTTGGGGAAGGCACTAACCCACTTAAGCCCCAGTTACTCCTTTATGAGGATAAATAGCAGAAATGGCCCAGTGTTATGCTGATGAATTGAGATTAACCACATCGTAAGTGTTTCATTTAATCTTGGGTAATAACATGTGCTGTATTAATTTCTTATACTGTAACAGATCACTACAAATTCGGTGACCTGAAACTGCATGAATTTATTGTCTTTTCCCTCTGCAGTTCAGAAGTCTAAAATCAGTTTCACTCGGCTAAAGTCAAGGTGTGGGTAGACCAGCACTCCTTTCGGATAGTGCAGTGATAGTCCGTTTCCTAGGTTTTTCTACCCTTTCAAGGCAACCTACACCTTTAGATTCTGGTACCTTCCTCCATCTTCAAAGTGTATCCCTCTAATCTCTACACAGTCACCCAATTTCCTTATTCTATCCTTGTTCTTCCTGCCTCTTTCTCATGACCACTGGATGATCCCAAATAATTCTGACCTCAAGATATTCAGTTAATTGCAAGCCATAGTCTCCCTTGCCATGTAAAGCAATGGCACACTTGCAGGTTCCAAGGATTAGAACTGGGTCACACATTAGGAGCCATTACTGAGTCTTTCACATGCATGCACATATATTTTAATGTTATACATAGTCTTCTTTCTGCTCCCCCCCCCCCTTTTTTTCATTTAAGGAAAATGTACCTAAAATAAAGCAACAACTTTTAACTTTATAGTGTGTGATTACACCTACAAATGCCTCTGAGGACTGAGGCCTGTTTCCTTCAGCTCTCTCACACCCTTCCCAACATTTTCTGTGTTTACTTTTAGATCATCATTACCCTTGCGTTTATCCTTGTAGATTACTTTAACCTGTGATCAGAGTCCTTACAAAAGAAAATAAGATTACTAATTTTAGGTGTCAACTTGATTGACTTGAGGAGCACCACCCAGGAAGTGGTGAAGCATCAGGACTAGGTGTGACTGAGAGGTGTTTTCAGAGGAAACTGGTGCTTGATGCTCTACACTGAGTGGGGGAACACATGGCTTCAGTGTGGGTGGGTACTACCCAGGAAACAGGGGACCAGATAAGACAAGAAGACAGAGCTGGCACACTCCCTTGCTTAGACTTCAGTACTTCAGGCTCTCTTATCTTTGAATTTGGGGTCTTAACACCAGTGGCTTCCCAAGTTCTGAGCCCCTCAGGTTGGAAAGTTCCTTACCATTCGGTTATCAGTTTTTGGTTTGCCTCATAACTGCTTGCATTACACTCCTGACATCCAACAGTCTACAGATTGTTGACAGCCTGCCATGAAACTTTTCAGTTTCCATGAGTACACAATTCAATTTGCCAAATGGGTTTTCTTTTTTTTCCATAATTATGTCTGTGTCTACATCTATGACAATATCTATAGCTGTATCTAACCTATGGGTTCTGTCTTCTGGAGAAGGCTTGCACGGGAATCACACTGTAACTTTGTTTCTAGTTTCTTTCCCTCAATATAGCCACTGTGATACATGGTGATTGCTCTCTATTTCTTCTTGTTTGTTTGTTTGCATTGCTGATATCATGTTTATTTGTGTGTGTGTGAGTGTGGGGAGGAGGAGAGGTGTGGGAGGACAGGAACAGAAATGTGTACATAGATGCACACATTAGGGTAAGTGTACATGCGCTGTGTGCACATGTATGGACATCGGAGGGTGTCATACCTCAGGAGCTATGCTCCTTGTTTTTTAAGGCAATCTCTCACTGGCCTGGAACTTACAAAGTAAGTTGGTGTAATGGCCAACAAGTCTATTTCACCTCCATAGTCCTGGGATTGTAAGCATGTGTCACCATGTCCAGCACTTTTACATAGGCTCTGCTATTCAGAGTCAGGTTCATATGCTTAAGCAGCAAACACTTTACTAACTGAGCTCTCTCTGTAGGACTCCATGATTATTCTTATTTTTTCTTTTTTTTTTTTAAATGTTTATTAACTTACATATTTTAGAGCTTTGTCTGTATGCGTGTCTACACACCAGAAGAGAGCATCAGATCCTATTATAGATGATTGTGAGCCGCCATGTGGCTACTGGGAATTGAACTCAGAACCTCTGGAGGAGCAGCCAGTGCTCTTAACCACTGAGCCATCTCTCCAGCCCTCCATGCTTATTCTTAATCTATCCTAACTATACAAGCAGTCTTCTTTCATAAACATGTGTTTCTATTTCAAGAATCATTTCAAATGCCACCTTTTAAAACATTCCTGGTTATAATATATCCTCTCAGTTAGAAATGCTACCTATGACAGCCTTCTACACTGTATCTGACCTCTGGGATTCATCCATGGCATTCTATTCCTGAGTTAGCAGCTTTTTCTATGCACTGGTGCCTGCTCCTTATGGGACCAGAATATTGTGCCTTGGTTAACTTTGTATTATCATTACCCCTGGAGATGAACCTCATGAATATACCTTACATCACCTCTGCTTTTCTTATAGTTGTAATGTGGTTGCTTATTAATTGAAACCTACATGCAGAGAATGAATAAAACTCTTCCTTGTGTTTGCCATGAGACATACACAAGAAGGCAGCCATGGGAATTTATATGTAGCCCTTTTCCTGACACTGAACAAAAAGAAACAAAAATGTTAAGAAGCCTGATGTGGGACAGGCTTGTTGGAGGAGGTTGAATACACTGTGTATTCAGATACTGATTTCTGTACTCCAAGATCTGGATACCATCTAGACACAGGCATTGTCATGAATATTAAAGAATCTCCTGTATCAATGTGGTGTAAAGAATGCTCCCCAATTATCTCTGATTGGCTAGTAAAAATCTGAACAGCCAATGACTGGGAAGAGATGATAGGAAGGTTGTACTTCCAATACAAGCCAGCTGTCCCAAGTAGGAAGAAAGAGAGGGAAGTGGGCCAAGAAGCAAGTGAGGAAGAGAAGAGGAAACAAAATGAAGGACCATGAGGTTGGGCATGAGGAGGAGTCGCCAAGGAAGTTCTCCATGGGGACATATGAAGCAGAAGCATCCAAGGCAAAACTAAATGCAAATAACAGGCTTGTGGCTTGGAAGTAGCTAAGATAGCATAGAGGGCTGTGCTTACGGCTTGGCTTCTTAAATAAATATAATGGGTCCCCGTCTCAATTATTTGGGAGCTAGCCAATGGAGGAAAAGTTACCACCTCTTTAAATTTCCTACTTTAAAGGTTGGAATTAGAAACTTTGACTTTTGTCTGGTGAGATTTGGATTTGTCATTGTGAAACCTCATGTATTAGAAACTTGGTCCCCCACTCACAGGGCTGAGAAGTGGAGCTTCCAGGAAGTGACTGGACTTTTCAATTAATTCATGGATTAATGATATGTTAATTACTTGTCTTGTTGTCATGATAATACACCCTGCCAAAAGTAACTTCAGGGAGAAAGGCTTTATTTTGGCTCACACTTTAAGGGTCTATCACAGTGGGGGCATCAAAGCAGCAGCATCTTGAGGTCATGTTATATCCATAGTCAGGAAGCAAGAAGTGACAAATAGTGGTGCATAACTCACTTTCTTCTTCTTATTCGGTCCAGGACTTCAGCCCCTGGGATAGTGCCACCCACAGCTAAGGTGACACTTCCCACCTTACTTAACCTAATCTAGATGATTCCTCAGGAGCCTACTCAGAGGCACATCTTCTGTAAGGTTGACATTCAATGTTAACTACCAAAACATGGATTCAGAATTTATCAAGAGAATGTCTTGGTGGTGCATTTGCCCTTTCTTGCCTGTGATGCCCTATGGCGTGATAGATATAGTAACAAAATAGTCACCAGGTACTGAGAAGATGTTGACACTGTGCCCTTGGATGGAGACATGAGCTAAATACACTCTGTAAATTATCTAATCTTGTGTGCTTTGTTATGGCAAGAAAAATTGTACTAAGATATATTTCATTGATCTCTCGTTTTGTGAGAAATATAAGCCTCATTTTCTTCTCATTCTTCATTCATATGTTTTGTGGTAGGACTGCTGCTCTTTCCCTCCCCACATTTCTAAGGCACACTCGACACCACCCAGGTCACTAATTGAAAAATGCCTCCCTGTTGCTGTCATTCGTTCAGAATGGACCCACGGCCACAGCTGATCCCTAGAAACTCAACCCTAAGATTTGAGTTTGGATTCTGGCAGCATGCTGACTATAAATCTAACCTGGGCCCAGAGGAGCCTGGCCTTAGGAAACTGTAATGCAAGGTCCTTCCTTGGTCATTGTGGAGAGAACCAAATCATATGGAAGGTAGCTGAGAGACTCCCAGTTGTCAGGGTGCTGTAGACTGTTAGATTCAGCCAAGTTCAGAAGAGGCTCACTCTCACACGTGGTGGTTACATGAGCTGATATGTTCCCATTTCAGTTTAAGATACTTTTAGTCCTCTTTATGTCATCTGTGACTGCAAGTAACATTTGAGAGATGTATTCGCTTGGTTTTCGGTGCTCTAAGTTTTTTATTTCTCCAACTACATTGAAGCCAAACATGCAATAAAGACCAAGAAACCTTGGTCTGTCACCTATCAATGCTGATGCTTGCCTTTGTAAGTAAAATAGTAAATCTCTTTAAAATGGCATGATTAATTAATTCTGGCCTGAGCCACCACTCTACCCTGAGCAGGAAGGCAATCCCTAAGCATCATCAGTTCGAGGCTGATGATGTGTGTGCAACAGCAGTTGAATCAAGATGCTGAAGCTTCACCTCGTTGGAGCGTCACTTTTGCTGTGCCCTAGGATAAGCCCAAGTCAGCAGAAGCCTGTGCTATGATGGAGAAAGCAAGGACAAACTACAAACGCGATAATACCCCAGTTTCCACTTGATGAAATTTAATTCTTTGATAATTTCTATATAGTTTTGGAGTTAGAGAACCCAGTAGGAAGCTAAAAAAAATTCCGTGTATCAGCTAGAAGTAACAGGGCACTGTAGGAAGAATACTGACTCTTAAAGACTATAATATTATTTTTTAAAATTTGCATTTTCATTTATATATATGTCAATGTGAATGTATGCCACATATGTTCAGGTGCCTGTGGAGGCCAGAAAAGGGTTTCCCTGGTGCTGTGCTTACAGATGTTTGTAAACCACCCAACATGAATGCTTGTAATCCAACTTAAATCATCTGGAAAACTTGGGTCCTCTGGAAGAACAGTAAGTCTCTTAACTACTGAATCATCACTCTAACCCTGATAATCACAGTCTAACCTCTAATATGTGGCCATGGAGAATACAATCACAGAAGAAAATGAAAGTGCTAATCGGTGGAATAGTCAGGTTAGCCTGGATTATACAGGTTCCCCAAAGTAATCTCAAGATTCCTTAGGAGTGGAGACAAAAGAGGAGGTCATATAGGTGTTATGTGAGAAGAACCAGACTCCTTGTTGCTCACATGCAAGGTGGGTAAGAGGGTCCCAAGCCAAGGAATGCAAGCGGCCTCTAGGGGATTTATAAACCCTCTCCTAGAAGATCTGCACTTTGTTTCTAGGAAGTCATAGCCTGAACCAGGTGGCTTAAACATGGAGATTTACCTTCCCATGTTCTGGAACTGAAAGTCAAGATCAAAGTGTCATCAAGGCTGTCTTCCCCTGAGGTCTTGTTTCCTGCCTTTCTGTTATGTCCTTTCAGGTCTTCCCTCTATATGAGCTATGAGCACATCCCTAGTGTGTGTCTCTGTGAGTTCAACTCTCTTGTTTTAGTAAGGATACAACTCAGACTGGATCAGAGGCCCCCACCCTCAGGTGTTCTTTTTAACTTAATTGTCCCTTTAAAGATCATATTTCCAAATATGGGAAGTGTGAAATTGTGAGGTTTATATGTGAATTAAGGGAAATATCAGCTATCTCATAGCAGCTCTGCAGGGGAACACTGTCCTTGATTCTAGCCCAATAACATCCATGGCAGATTCTCGCCTATAGGTCTATGAGACAATAAATGTGTACTGTTGTAAGCCACTACATTCATGGTAGTCCAAGCATTTAAAATGAAGCCTTGTGATTTATTAATTCATAGTTTCCCCCCCCCCATTAGCTTTAGGGAATATGATCATCATTACCCCCAGAGGCATGAAAGATACTCAATATTTGCCTACAGCCATGTGGCTAAAATCAGTAAAACATGAACTTTAATTCAACAGGACCAATTCCAAAGGACTTGCTCCACAGCACTCCCCTGTGCCTCACAACACATGGTGGATTTTGGAAGTTGTATTGCTTCTCAAGCAAGACAAGAAAGCATAGTACCAAGATTCTCCCTTTGCAAATACAGAAAGCAAAGTCAGGGTGTTATAGGCATGGGCCAGGCTCTGGAGGGCCATGGGATTTCCAGGTTCCTCTGTCCTGGAAAAGGGGGTTGGACTAGAAACTGGTGGATAGAAGGAGGAACAGAAATAATTAAAGGAAAACTGAAACGGGCCACAGGAAGAGGGAGTTTTGCTAAATAATAAATGGAATTTCAGAGGCATGAGCCAGTTTGTGTAGCACCTGTCTTCTCCATATGTCTACATCCCAGGTTTTTATCATGCCTGTTCTGCTCCTCACATGGAGCCTTCATGGAGAGGAGTTTCCTGACTTTCTACTCACTGGTCCCTTTCGCATGTGACATTTTGATCCTTCTCTCCACTCTACTTTCCCCCCACAGGAATGAACAAGTTATTGTCATTCTGGTGGATAGAAGTAGGAACAGAAATCATTAAAGGAAAACTGAAACAGGCCACAGGAAGAGGGAGTTTTGCTAAATAATAAATGGAATTTATTAGACTGAACAAGTTATTAGACACACTGAAATGAAGCCTAGGACTCCCAGCTCCCAGCTTAGCACACAGCCACATTTTCTCACCAAATCATACAGACAGCTAACCATCTCTCCCTCCTTATCTTCTTACAGCTTCTCATTATATTACCTCACAAGAAAGTAACTGAGATCCTGCTACAAAGTCAACAGATGTCAACCCTTGTTCTCAGTCCCACAGCCAGTCATATCCTTCCTGCTACCTTTTATCTCCTTATAATGTAGCCATGGGAAAGGCTGTTTTGTCTCCTAAGAGGGGCCTAAGGAGAAAGCAACCATGCTGATATTTTGATCTTGGAATTATATGCTAAATGCTCAATGTCTATCTTACATTCTTTGGTATGGTTTGGGGCCAGACTATACAGCATGTCTCCTCTCTGAACAAGTCTTAGAGGAATTTTAGAAGCTGGAATAGCCTTTGAAGTTTTGATCTGACAAATGTGAGTACAAATTGGCTTCATTTCTATTGACTAATCTACAAAAGGCAACAATGGCAGAGGGACCTGAGAGCACAGATGGGGACTATACAACTACAGGAACATCCTGCTGACTTTATGGGGTACATCCTAAAGGTTCTTGTGATGGCTTCTCTGAAACATCCCAGGAGCCAGCTTTTGTTTTCCTATCCAAATCATTGTTTGCATCTCCATTTGCAAGAAGGGCTGGTTACTGTGTGCATGGAATTGAAAACCGAAGCTTCAACGGTGAGCTCCTCACACATGACTAAATGCTGAAAAGCTACAAACATGTTAGCTTGTCGCACAGTCTGACTGGCGTGCTATCCATCAGTCATCTGCACCCATTCCATATGTCTCATGTTCCATGGGAGAAACAGCCTTGTTTTCAATTTCAACCCTCTTTCAGGCCATGGAACTTGCTCATAATTGCATCTCAACACTGTGCCTCCCATTTATTAGCTTGGGATTCTCTGGGGTGTTTTCAGGGGGAGGGACGTAGTGGGTTACTAGCAGATAATTTTGTCTTACTTATTGTTGATCGTCCTGATGACCAATCTTGATGGTCAGTTTGATGAGATTTAGAAAACAAATTTCTTGGCAAGTGTTTGAGGGATTACATAGAGTAGGTAAATTGAGGTGGGAAGACCCACCCTAAATATAAATGGCCCCATTCCATGGGCTGGATCCTAGACAAGAAGAAAGAAGTAAGTTGAGCACCAACATTCATCTCTGTCTCATCCTGACTGTGGATGCAACGTGACCAGCCACATCCTTCTCCTGTGGCCATTCCTAGATGTTGCCATGGTAGATTTTTATCCTCTGGAACTGTAAGCTAAGTTTACCTTTCTTTCCTTCACATTGCATTTGTTATAGCAAAGAGACAAGTAACTAATATAATCACATATTGAGGGTAGATAACCTAGAAAGGTCAGTTATCTTTATCCACATACAGCAAAGCTCTTGAGAGAATTGTTTTTGCTAAAGTTTAAAGGTTGCTATTTTGGGGCTTTAAACACTGATGTAAAAACTGTCATGTTTGATTTGCTTTATGTTAACATCCTTGGGTATCCGTGGCCTACTTAAAGTGGCTACAGCAGCAAATCAGAGCATCCATGAGGCTGCTAAAAGCCAAATTTCATTAAAACTAAATGAGATTATACTCTCCACAAGCTGATAGAACTTCAAATTTGCTTACTGTTTTAAATGTCAATTTTAGCTGAAACATATTGAAGAACACACAAAGCCCCAAACTGGGTGATTGTTTGTGATAAAATAATATTCAATTATAGCAATGTTAATTAGCTTTAAGCAAGAGAGAGAGAGAATGTATTACCAAATTTGAGGTACCAGTGTGTTGATTTTTGTGGTTGTTTGGGTTTTTTTTTCAAGGTTTATATTCTTTTCCATTTTAGTTTCTCTTTCTTAGAACTTTCTTTTGTTATAATATTCTCATGTCATCATAAGTGAGTGTCTGAGTTAGGAAAGGAAACAGGTCAAAATAATTGAATATTGTATTTAAATTGTTACAGCTTCAAACATCTCACTAAATGTTTTTGTCAGCCGATTCCTAAGTGGTCAGTTTTACTGTCACTGAGTTCATGTCACTCACAAGAAAGTACAGAAAACAGCTTGCTAGAATTAAGGGAAGTTTTCAATTTGAGGGATTCCTTACCTGGCACAAATCTCTCTGATTAAACAGATAAATGCATGTGGTTCTTAAAGGTTTTCAAAATCAATCACGAAACACTCAATTGTGAAATCTCCCTTTTAGATTAATTACACTTTTCATTAGTCCAGGGACTATCAAGGCACAGACATGTCCCTGCTTGTCATGGTTTTGGTCCATCAAATAATAGAATAATCAATCATCTCCGTTCTTGGAGAATGTCATAATCAAAGGTATTGTGGAGGCAACTGGATTCATTCTGAGAAAGTAGTTGAACAATTACAGTGATTGCTGATTGTTAACTGTGGGTAAGTTTCTAGTGACCCCAGGTGTTTCCCTAACTACCTGCAAATGAAAAGTGATGCTTTTTCTCTCTGGAAGAGATCAGGACCACAGAAGGTTAGCTTGGGTTTCCAATTGTTTGAAGATAATTCTGAAATGTCCAAATCTATTAAAAAACAAAACAGGGGCTGGAGAGGTGGCTCAGAGGTTAAGAGCACTGGCTGTTCTTCCAAAGGTTCTGAGTTCAATTCCCAGCAACCACATGGTGGCTCACAGCCATCTACATTGAGATCTGCCCGGGCATATATGTAGAGCAAATACTGTATACATAATAAATAAATAAATGTTTAAAAAAAAAAAAACAAAACAATAATAACAGCAAAACTAGTTTGCTCTAAGACCACTAGCTCATAGCTCTATGTAATGGTGCTTATAGCTACATGTTAGATCATATTTGAATTACACTTGAGTAGTGTAGATCATTTTTGTCCAGTTTCCAAGCAAAGGAAATGGACAATTCATTATTTAAATGTCTACTCTGCTCTTACTTTTGGAATGCCTTTGCCCTGACTTTGTGTATACTTGGTAATTCCTAGTGCAGTTTGTCTCCTCTAGGGAGGGAGTGCAGGTCCGGCTCAGCAGCCCACAAACAGGGAAGCTGGAGCGCAGGGCTACACATGCCAATCCTTTAAGCCCATCGTCTTAAACACAACATCAAGATGACATCTGTGTTTCAGTAACAGCTAAAGATCAAACCCCCAGTTTTCCTCCTGCTCTATTAGGACTTTGAGCAAGGGGCGGGATTATGTTTTATTCATCCTTTGTAGCCTAAGGATTCAGAACAGTGTCTATGAGAGAGCTGATATCCATAACTTTTATTTTTAGATTGATTTCTTTTGTTCCTTTGATGCCTCTGTTTTACAGAACTTGCTTGAATCTCTCAAGAATTTCGAAATTTGGGTTTTGCCCCAAATGCTGCTTTGTCCCTCTATAGTTTTGCAGATGGCCTGCCACTTGATCAAATGCATCCATGCTCACTCTGTTCTTGGATACTGAGGCTGTCTGTTTCCAGACATGCCAGGACTAACAGATTGTAAAAGAACTTTCAAAGACGCTCATTATCCACCCTGTGTGAAGCAGTAAGTATGCTCCTGATGCACAGACTCCCAGGCTGCGGCCTCTGAGAGAGGTGGGGGCTTCTTAAATTCATTCCATCCTTCATAAGGAGATTTTTGTTCTGAAGCCAGAGAGACAGAGGTTGGATAGAAATGAGCAGGGGCAGGGTCTCCCCAGAACTGGGCTTGTGGGGATGATTGTGAAATATGTGAGATTTGAATAGTTCAGCTGTAGGCACAGCTCTTGACAGATTGTTTGGAACAAGCAGGTTGGGCCCCGTGAAGCATCTGCTGAGGGGAAGCAATCTGTGGGTTTCCTCATCGGGAGGGGGTAGGCTGAATTGTCCCAGAGGACCTGTGGGAGGATGGGGAGGGTGAGACTGGGGGGATGCTAGGCTTGTAGCAGTCAGCACTGCCCTTTCTGCACAACTGCAATTCCTAGGTGCTTTGGTTTCTCCGACACTGTGGCCTTTCCTGGGAAACCAATTGTGATCCATGTGGGGTACACAGCACCCCAGTCCAAAGGAGCCCTCTGCTAGCTCAGTCTTCCACCTGACCTATCTTCTGAAGTGAAAATGGCCCTTCTAGGTAATGCAAGTCACCAGTGTTGTCCAGTTAGCCCGATGTGGGGGCTGGTGCTTCCAGCTGCAGTGATCTTGACTGATAAAGATGCTCTGTGACTTAGATGAGCCTGGTGTCCACCACCCAAGGGAAAGACCTGTCTGGGGGGCCTGTGTGTATTCCATGTTAGCTGCTGCTATGCAGTGACCTGTCAGGCTGGTCAAAAGTCCTTTTTATAGCCCATTGTCGTAGCCAGGGAACATGGTATGACTGTCAGAGACCTAGCAGGAGATGGACAGGGGACAAAGCTTTGCTACTGTCAGGTAAGGAGAGAGAGAGAGAGAGAGAGAGAGAGAGAGAGAGAGAGAGAGAGAGTGAGTTCGTCACAGGCCAGAGAGAAGCTCTTGAACTCAGGTGAAGGTTTTGTTGTTTTTCAGCAGCACTGCAAGATAATGTCGAGACCGAAGAGCATCTGGTATCAAGTGCACAAATGCTGAACTGTGAAAGGAATTGCTAGAGTCATGGGATAAGAGGAAAAATTGCCTTCATTCCTGGAAATGGGATGGCAGGTGGTGAAGCCCACGGGCTAGAGCCAGTTCTGGTGGGAAAAGAGGGTGTTTCCATGTTAAGACTAGTGCATGTAGTAAGGGCCAGGAAGGGGGGCTGCATGTGAAGTAAAAGTCAGACTCCTAAACAGGTTGCTTCAGCCTTATAAAACTTAGTTTCCTTTCTTAGCAAACCCCACCAGTCATGCAACAGTAACAGTGTCCAGTAATTATGACACTTAGTGGATTCCAGAGATGCTGTTAATTAGTTTATATTCATTATTTCAATGAATTTTCACACCAACCCATGGCATCAACACAAAGATTGACAGGAGAAGACATCCCAGCTCAACAGTTGTGCATGTGTGTGCATGTACGTACACACACGAGCGCATGTACACATGTGTACAAACAACACGCACACAAATCCACTTTGTATGTACAGTTATCAAGGATCAGAGACAATTGTATTCCCAAGGTGTCATGGAGCTGCTAATAAAACTGCCCAGAGAAGAGAAAACATGTACTTTCTGGGTCCCAGAAGCTCACCTTTATGTTGTTCTGAGAAAGTCTTAGCATTTAGCTCAGGCCAGCCTCGAACTCGTGAACATTTTGCCTCTGCCTGTCAGAGTGCTAGGACTGCAGGCATGTGTCACCATGCTTATCACGGGAGTTCAACTTCTGCTTTGCCAGTGTTGCAAGGCTGTTCTCACATCACCATTTCAGAAACTATGTAACATTAGTTTTCCCTGTTCTGTTTTACCCTGCATACCATTGTAGAAAGTAGGTAGCAATCCCTAACTACAGATGTTATAAATATCAGACCCTGCAAGTGTTGAGTCAGCCGGTCCCTACACTTCAGATGTAGTCCTGACCTTCAGCGTTCTCCCGGACACAGACACCTCAGTCCCCCACATCATCACAACACTGCAGTGAAAGAGCAGTAGAGCCAGCGTTTGAACTTAGTCGGCAGTCCTGACAACATACCCACCCCCAGATGTTCTAGAAAGCAGGGTAACGGGAATAGCACAAGGCATAGGCCAGTCCTGAGGGGAACAAGGTGTTTTCATTTTAAGATTTATGTTTGTGGTAGAGGGTACTTTGCTCACCTCTTCCCAAAGCCAGGGTCTACTGAACTTATTTCTGGACTGATATTTCCAGGCCATACATTAGTGTGTTATCCTAATGTCCAAATCATTTGTACCTGGCTGCCATTTCTCCTATAAGAACCACTGTTCACAATAGCATTAGGAGGTACAGTCACCAACAGACCTCCTGGCTAAGATGCCTCTGTGGCCTGTAACCCAAGCTTCCCACTAAAGGGAGGGTTCCATTGGGGCATGGTAGCAGCCACAGAGCTGGCTTTTAGACTGGAAACATTTAAAAACCCTTTGTCATAAATTCTGAGCCCTACAGGTAGAATAATTCCTTCCACTTTTCACCCCTGGACCTTTTTGTGGACAGTATTTGCACACCACCTCCCATCCCTAGTTCAGTTCCTCATCAGGCCCTGCCCCATCTCCCCTCCCATCACACATTTCAGCTGCCACTTTCGATGTTTGTCTCCTCTTCATCACAGAAACTGGGTTATACTTCTGATCCTTCAAAAGAGCTATGCCTCAAATCCTCAGGCTGCTCTGACAGCTTGCATTCCTAGGTGACAGTTTGCTCAGGGTTTCTGAGAGATGACCTAATTGGATTCATGGTGTCTTGTCCTAAAATAGCCATTCTAGTCCCCTCTATTTTCTGAGCAGAGAAGAAACACAGTGTGTTATTTTCATTGTGGACCCCACGCTTCAAGGAAGTTAGTTTTTTTTTAAATTTATTTATTTATTACTTCAGGTTACATCTCCGTCACAGTGTCCTCCTTCCACCCCTCCCTGTCCCGCCCTCCCAGCCTCTACTCCCTATCCCTTCTATCACACTCCTCTGGAGTGGAGTGTCCCTACATATCAGTCCTCCACCCCAGTTCATCAGTCATATGAGAGCCAAGAGCTTCCTCATACACTGGGGGCCTACAAGGCAGCACCACTAGGGCAAAGTGTCTCACTCACAGAAAACAAAGTCTATGTTCCTGTTCCCTTTGGTGCATTTGTTGTAGTATAGTTATCCTGTACTATATGGCTAAAATCTGACTATAAGTGAATAGATGCCATGTGCATCCTTCTGGGTCTGGGTTAGCTCACTCAGGATGGAAGTTAGTTTTTAAATTAATGGAAATTTAGAGGTGGCCATAATATTATTGAAAAGTTCATTAAAGATCCATGAAGTACAAAATTCATGATACCACCATGAATGCATGTTTGACATGGTCAGTCATACGCATATATTCCCATAAGACCCGTATATGTCCCCAGTATAAGAAAATAAAGGCAGTGGTCTCATTGTAGCTTGGTAGGCTGTATTTGCTTGATGTCTCTGGAATACCTGCTCTTTTCTGAGGGGAGGTGAAGGGAGATGGATCTGGGGGGAAAGGGAAGTGGAGATTACAGACTGGGGGAGCGAAGAGAGGGGAACTTCAGTCAGGATACATGAGAGAAGAGTAAATAAAAAGGAAAATAAAGGAAATGAAAGAACAACAAATTAAGGAAGGAAATACATGTGCAAATGAGGGAATTTTCAAGTATGCCACCTTTGCAATAACTACTAACCCTCTGGAGACACTTGAAGGTGGTGGACAGAAAGTTCCAGCGCCCTTTCTTGCTATCATTTCGTCTATTGTACTTTAGTATAAATCCCAAATACTCATTTTAGATTTTTTTTTGTTAGCAGCATTAATTTAGACAGTGAAGACATAGCCAATAAGTGTGTTGGTAAGGGGGAGGTCTTCAATAGTTGACACCCTAACATGGGTAAAAATAAAATATTAGAATTCTGTTCATTCCATATTAAACTCTTTAAAACATTTTTATTACATTTTTGTGTGTATGTGGCTATGAGAACATGAGCACATAGTATAGCATGTGTGTTATGGTCAGAAGATAACTTGTGAGAGACTTGATTCTCTCTTTGCAGCAGGTGGGTCCTAGGGATAGGGTTCAGGTCATGGGTCTTGGCAACAAGAACCTAAGACCTGCCAAGCCATCTCATCAGCTCCATTCTATTTTAAAGTTGAAGAAAATGAGGCTCAGAAAGATCAACTAATTTGCTTAAGGTCACCCAACTAGTCCAGGGATTTAAATGCAAGTTCATATTGCACCCACCCTAGAGTACTAGAAATGCTAAGCATATGAAATGCTCACTGCCAGTCCATTACTGTGCTGCACAGACATTAGTGGTGTGGGATGGAACTGTCAGCCAATCTCTTGTCCTTAAGGATAGACACACATACCCTGTCCTTCACAGGATCCTCAGGGCCACAAGAAAGTGTCACCATCACAAATTCACACGCTGCCAACTGCTGATGAACTTGATGGCATTCTCATCTTCCTAGTGTTTCGGGTCTTGCTTCCTTTGTCTCTGACCTTGACTGCTTGGCTATAGTCCATTTTTTTATTGATTTTTAGTCTATAATATTCCAGTGTATCAGATGGAGTCCAGAGAAGTGACAGTGTGCCACCACATGCTGAAGTGAGAGTATTTCTTGCCAACTCATATTATTTATGGTCTACCAGTTAACCAGTCACTCAACTTGAAGATTTTGGTGCTATAGGGCTGTTTTATTAGCCTCAGCATAAAGATTCCTTGTACATATACAACATTTACTGTGGCAGTCTGTGAGCTGGCTTGTTAAAACCATGTTGTGTCAGGACAGCATGATTTTAACTGAAGCAGAAAAGGAGTTCTGTGCTGTTGGCTTCCAAATTAGCACACCTGGTCCCCCTCATGGAACTCATACACCCTCTGTCAATGTGTTCACACAGAGATTGTTTCCTGGGGTCCTACTATGTGCCTCAAAACCATGGGGAACCCAAAGGGGATAAAAGCATCCTTGTAATAATGACACATATGTGCTAATAAGAGGAAATAAAGTAGACAGGAATGTCAGTACTGTGAAGCACAGAAGAGGAACAGCTCCTGTGGTCTATGGTGGCTCCACAACTATCCTATGGGTGACATGTGAGCAGAAAACTGGGTGGAGCAGGTGAAGAATATTCCAGAAAGAACAAATAGGAAAGACAAAATTATCATTAAACATTTTAAAGAAAGGCTAGGAGGTTAATGTGTCAGAAGGAAGGAAAGAGGGGGGCGGAAAGCAGGGAAATAGAGTCAGAAAGAAATCTGAGGGGCAGGATAAATGGCCTCTTTGAGTAGAGTGTTATATACAGGCTAGGGTCTTTATGTATTTAGTGAATAACAGAGTAAATGAATGAGTTGTTGAGAGAGAGGGGGGAGGAAGAGAGAGAGAGAGAGAGAGAGAGAGCTGGTCCTATACATGTGTTACAAGCCATGTTCTGCTCTGGAACTCATCACTTGTAGTAGCCACTAGTCGCCGAATGCTTGCAATGTGCCAAGCCATCTAGAGGCATTCTGTGGATATAATTTACATCATCCCTTGTCACCATCCTAGGGAGAAGCACACTATTCTCATCTCTGTGTGGTGATTGGAGGCAACTGTAGTACTGGAGGAACCTGCACAAGATCAAAAGGTCCTTGACGGTAACATCAAGCCTGTAGCTCTCCACTGTTCTAAATAAATAAAGGGCTGGGCTACAGACTCCTGAAGTTACTGGATTTATGGCCAGAACAATGTGTCTTATTTAACATAAAGTAATATAAAGAGATAATTTATAAGAGGCTAGAACTGCTAAGAAATAGAGGCGGATCTTGAAATGCACCCAGGTGGATCCCAGGCCAGGGTAGATGATGAATGTGGGACAGCATCCTCCTCCCAGGCACTGTATTGGAGACCCCTGAGACTTGGTTGTGATTTAAGAAAATAAACTGACTGAAATAATAGGTTCATAAACATAGGCAGCTTCATTTAGGCTGCCATGTCTGGAAGTCCCTCAGAATCTCTGCTCTTCATTTGGGCCTTGGTTTCTAATGGCTTGGAAAGAGATACCAGATAAAATCTAGTATATCCTGCTTTTATTTTCTTTTAAAGAAATTCCAAGTAGTTACAGATGCATACTGGTTTGCTTTCTTTTGTGTTTTTCAATCCTGGGAAACAAACCTTGAATCCAGGACCCTGTGAATGCTAGGCAAGTGATCCACCACTGAGCTGCAAGCCAGCACCAATATTTACCTTTAAATAAGTCTAATGATTTTAGTAATTGTGAAATGTATTGATTGTAGAGTTTTTGCTGTTTTGAGACAAGGTCTCACTACATGGCCCAGGCAGGCTCCAAACTCATGATTTCCCTGCCTCCGCTTCTGGAGTTCTGGGACTATAGACAGGTGCTATATGACAGATTAAATGCACCTACCTATTGTGCCTATTATTTATAGCAATCTTCTTTTTCTTAAATCACAAACGTAATAAATAGTGAATAGACTTAAAGGGTGCAGGGGCGTATAAATACTATTAACCATCTCCCCTTTCCCTTCTTCCCCCTAATTCTAACATTAACCACTAAATTCACATTCTCTACTTCTCTCTCCTGTATTTTTAAAAATTAATACTATATTAAAATCTCCACACCACTACAAAAAAAATCAAAAAACAAAAAAAAACTTTTAAGCTGCTGTAGCCACCTGCAGTCTAACATAGTTTGGCATTAAAAAGCAGGTAACAGGTTTAAAACACTGTAAATAAA
>CAJQZJ010004687.1:613640-627424 GCA_907164525.1 Lophiomys imhausi | reverse complement strand
AATTGGTGGTAAGCCATTCTCTTGGCAAGAAAAACCACTTGCTTCAACTGTAGACAGACTTCTGTCCAAAAAGGACAAAACTTGGAAGCAGGTAAGTCAACAGCCTAGCTCTGCCAAGACAGGGTAGGTAAGTCCTTCATAATTCCTGCTCTACAACCAATATCTGTCAGAGAAATGGGGCCAAATGGCTGAAGATTGATGCTGTAATGTATGGAGAGAAAATGGAAACTGTCCAGGCAGCCACTGGTATGTCATTTTTTAGTTTTGGAAGCTGCAGGCCCTGCACTTCCTATATAATCAGATATATTTATCCCTCTCAGGTCTCTGAGGTGGTTGAAGAATAGATAGCTAGAGTCTCATAGTTAAATTTTGAGTTGTTTAGGAATCAAGAGGGTGTTCTGGATCTAAGAAGATATTTTTAAAATTATGAGGCAAGTTAGTATGAAAGCTGAGTTACATATAGAACTTTAAACTCATGGAGATGGTTAGATAGTAGAATGTTAAAGTCAGGTGCCAAATACATATGGACTGGACATTGGGAATGTATGCTAAGCCATATAACTCTTATAATCGTGGCCTATTTATTTCTGTTGTTTTGTATTGTATTTATAGTTATAAGAAAAAGAACCATTATTTGGACTGAAAGGGAGAGCTGTTGGGGGGAAAATAAATACCTTAAACTAAAAAAAAAAGAAGGGAAGAGGATGGTGGGGCTGAGGGGGAGGAGGGTGGAAGGGTGGGACTGGAGGGGGGAGTAGGGAGGGGATTGTGATTGAGATGTAACTTGAAGAAATAAAAAATAAATTATTAAAAAAAATCTCCACACCAGATTGATATGTTTCTGATATTTATTTTCTTTATTTTTTATTGATTTTTTTCATATAATATATTCTGATCACAATTTACCACACCTCAACTCCTCCTGGATCCTCCAAGCCTCCCTGCACACCTAAATTAATATTCTTCCTTTCTCTCTTTCATTAGAAAATAAACAGGCATCTGAAATTTAAAACAAACAAAACACAATAGGACAAAATAAACAAACAAACAGAAAAAAGAGCCAAATAGAAAGCACAAAAAACACATGGAGATACAGAGACTTACTTCATAGTTGCTTAATATTCTTTTTAAAGATTGAATATTTAAGTTAATATTCATCTTGTCACATGTATGTATGCATGAGTACTTGCTGAGGTGCTTGTAAGAGGTCAGAGGAGAACTTGTGGTCATTGGTCTCTCCCACCAAGTGCGTCTCAGGGATTGAACTCAGGTTGCCAGTCTTGGTGAAGCAAACAGTTTTATCCACTGAACCATCTCTCCAACACAACAGCTTAATATTATTTTATTGCTTCAATATAACAATTTATCTCCCCGTGTCCCATGTGTCTTCATGTTATTCCCCATCTTTTTTATTACTATCAATAAAGTCACAATAAAAATTCTTCTGAAGCATACTTACATTTTTATGCTTTGATTTTTTTGAAATAGATTTTTAAGAGCAAATTGTTCAAAGGCATAAACATTTAACATTTTAATAAAGCCCGTGAGATTATTTTTTAGTATGTTTTGACCTATCACATTTCTTCTAGCAGGATTTAATACTGGCTTTTTGTCACCTCATTAAAAACATTGTTTTTATAGTTTACATGTTTTTTTTTTTCCAACTTGATGTACAAAAACTGATCTCTCTCTGTCTTTTCCCTATGAATTGGATTCCTCTCCATTTGATGATTTCACACATTCAAATGATGTATTGTGATCACACAAATCCTTATTCTCTCCTCTTCCACCTCTGCTGACCCCAACCCTTCTTCCCAATCAGTGTTCTGTAACAGGATATTTTTATTTAGCACAATTATATTTATTAATATTTAACAATCACCTATAAAATACCTAAATCCCATAACCTGAACCTTGAATCTAAAATCTATAATCTGCCTAAGAATATCTTAATACCTAAAACACTCTAATCCCTATGAAAAAATGCTTAACACTATTTTAAGTTACTTAAAAGGATATTAATACTCTTGGCGGCATAGGTCCATGTGGGATGGCCTGGTTTATGGCTGTCCCAGGAGGTCTTTCAATCTTAAAGTCTGTTGAGCCTTATTTGCCCATTCATAAGGCCAGTTTATCTCCACCACAAGGTTGTGGCCAGTTTATAAAGTTAGTCTGTTCTGACTGCCAATGGAGGGCAGTCTTTTCAATCAGCCAAGAATTGCCTCCAAGGTCTCCCTCACCTTTCCAGGACTCTGGAGCTCCAATTCAGGATACTCCAAAGGATTCTCTCTTAGCAGAGCTGTTGCATGTTTTTGCTTTGGATTGCAGTGGTTGAAACACTGCCAAAGTGTAACCTGCTATGTTCTCCCCCAGCATGGATTCCCACTGGGTGAGGACAGAAGATAGTTCAAGATAGCCTGGCTTCTTGATGGGTTAGGACATGATGGGTAAGGGCAAAGAGAGGACTCTTGAGACTGTGTGGATCTTGACTTAATTCTCTTCACATAATAGACACTGGAGGATCGGAGTCACCAGACACAGACACGGAGCGCTTTCTGCTGAGAGCCTGCACTTCCTCCATATTGTATCCTTTCAGGACTCCAGCTGGCGGTTTCAACCTCCAAACATAGGACCTCCTGAGTCCACAGCATCTGTTCAAGGGCTAGGCTTGGACACCTAGGAGCCCACCAGCAGAGTCATACCGCTACACGGTAAGGCTGAGGGACTCTTCCTGGGATATTCAGTACGGCAGCTTCTGGCTGACTGGTAACACCAGGATCTAGCTGGCAGGTGCCTAGCTTCCCTGAGCCTGAGAACACTGTGGGCAGGATACAGAACACAAATTGGAACTCCTTGCCTCCTCATCCCCGCCTGACTATAGGGGGTCTGGTGGAGCTCCTTCTAGGCAGGCTGCTTTGGAGCACTGCAGATACAGGCAAGGACTCAGTGAATGATCTCCATATTGGATCTCCTGGTTCCACCCCCTGTGCCTGGCTGCTAAGCCTGGCCCCTTGCTGTGCAGCAGGGTACAGAAGCAGAGACAGCACTGGTAAAAACAGCATGGTATTGGTATAGAAACAGACCAGTTGATCAATGGATTCGAATTGAAGACCCAGAAATAGACCCACTCACTTATGGCCACCTAATTTTTGACAAAGAAGCCAAAACAGCACAATGGAAGCAGGACAGCATCTTCAACAAATGTTGCTGGTCCAACTGGATGTCCACTTGTAAAGGAATGAAATTAGACCCATACTTATCACCTTGTACAAAACTTAAATTCAAGTGGATCAAAGACCTTAACATAAGGCTGGTCACACTAAATCTACTAGAAGAAAAAGTGGGAAAAACCCTCAAACTCATTGGCACAGGTGACAACTTCCTGAACAGAACACCAACAGCTCAGGACCTGAGATCAACAATCAATAAATGGGACCTCATGAAACTGAAAAGCTTCTGTAAGGCAAAAGACACTGTCTTTCGAACAAAACGGCAGCCTACAGACTAGGAGAAAATCTTCACCAACCCCACATCTGACAGAGGGCTAATATCCAAAATCTACAAAGAACTCAAGAGATTAAATGCCAAGAAACCAAATAATCCTATCTAAAAATGGGGGATGGAGCTAAATGGAGAATTCACAAAGGAGGAATCCATAATGGCTGAGAGACACTTGAAGAAATGCTCAACATCCTTAATCATCAGAGAAATGCAACTCAAGACAACTCTGAGATTCCATCTCACACCTGTCAGAACGGCTAAGGTCAAAGCTCAAATGACAGCACATGCTGGCAAGGGTGTGGAGAAAGGGGTACCCTACTCCATTGCTGGTGGGAATGCAGGCTTGTGCAACCACTATGGAGGTCAGTATGGTGATATCTTAGAAAACTTGGAATAGGTTTGCCTCACAACCCAGACCCAGCCATACCACTTCTTGGTATACACCCAAATGACTCCTCACGGAATCACAAGGAAGTTTCCTCATCTATGTTCATAGCAGCCTTATTTGTAATAGCTAGAAACTGGAAACAACCCAGATGTCCCTCAACCGAAGAATGGATTAAAAAACTGTGGTACATCTACACAATGGAAGGTTATTCAGCTATCAGGAACAATGAAATTGTTCATCTACAAAATTGGTGCATCTACACAATGGAATACTCCTCAGCTATCAGAAACAATGAAAACCCGCAAGTTGCAGCCAAATGGATGGAACTAGAGAAGCTCATCCTGAGTGAACTAACCCAGACTCAGAAGGATGCATATGACATCTATTCACTTATAGTAGGATTTTAGCTATATAGTACAGGATATCGATACTATATCCAACATACCAAAGGGAACATGGGCATAGACTTTTTATTTATTTTTATTTTTATCTGTTTGTTTGTTTATTTGTTTGTTTTTTAGTTCTCTCTCCCTGGCAATGAGACACTTTTCACTGGTGGTGCTGCCTTGTAGACCCCCAATGTATGAAGAGGCTCTTGGCCCTCATATGAGTTCTGAACTGGGGTGAGGGACTGTTATGTAGGGACACTCCACTCCAGAGGAGTGGGGTGGAAGGGTTGGGGGGCTAAAAAATGAAAAAAAAAATAGGATACAAGAGATGGAAGACAGAATCTTGGGCATGGAAGATTCGATTGAAGAAATCAATACAACAAACAAGGAAAATGAGAAATCTAAAAAAGTTCTCACCCACAGCATCCAAGAAATCAAGGACTCAATGAGAAGACAGAATCTAAGAATTATTGGCCTAGAAGAAAGAGAAGACTCTTTAATTCAAGGTCCAGGAAATATCTTCCACAAAATAATAGAAGAAAATTCCACAAACATAAAGAAAGAGATGACAATAAAATTGCAAGAGGCTTACAGAACACCAAACAGATTAGATCAGAAAAGAAACTCCTCTCACCACATAATAATAGAAACTCCAAATGGACAGAACAAAGAAAGAATATTAAAAGCTGTAAGATAAAAAGGTCAAGTAACATATAATGGCAGACCTATCATAATTACACTTGACTTTTCATCAGAAACTTTAAAAGCCAGAAGGGCCTGGGCAGATGTCCTACAAGCCCTAGGAGAACCTAGGTGGCTGGCCAGACTACTATATCCATTAAAACTATCTATCAACATAGATGGAGAAAACAAGATATTCCATGACAAAACCAAATTTAAAAAGTATCTACCCACAAATCCATACCTATATAATATCCTAGAAGGAAAATTCCAACCCAGTGAAGATAACTACACCCAAGAAAACAGAGGAAGCAAAAAACTCCACTGCAGCTAAACCAAAAGAAACACACAACCAACACCTATATGAAAATAATAGGAAATAACAACCTTTGGTCATTAATATCCATCAATATCAATGGACTCAACTTTCCAGTAAAAGGACAGAGGCTTACAGAATAGAGCCATAAACAAGACCCTACATTTTGGTGCATACAAGAAACACAACTCACTAACAAAGATAGACACTATGTCAGAGTAAAGGGCTGATGAAAAGGTTTTCCAAGCAAATGGACCCAGGAAGCAATCTGGACTAGCCATCCTAATATCAAATAAAATAGACTTTCAACCCAATGTAATAAAAAAAAAAATAGGGAAGGGCACTACATACTCATTAAAGGAAAAATTCATCAAGACAACATCTCAATACTGAATATCTATGCCCCAAATACAAGGGCATCCACATTTCTAAAAGAAACTTCTCTAAAGCTTAAAACTCACATTGATCTCCACACATTAGTAGTGGGAGACTTCAACACCCCACTCACAACAATGGACAGGTCATTGAGACAGAAACCAAACAGCGAAATAATGAGCCTAACAGAAGTCATGACCCAAGTGGACCTAACAGATATCTACAGAACTTTTCACCCAAACACAAAAGGATACACCTTCTTTTCAGCACCACATGGAACCTCCTCCAAAATTGAACACATAATTGGACACAAAGCAAGCCTCAACAGATACAAGAAAATTTAAATAACCCCTTGCATCTTATAAGACCACCAAAGAATAAAACTGGACTTCAAAAACAACAGAAATAATAGAAAGCCTACACATTCATGAAAACTGAACAACTCTCTACTGAATGACCACTTGGTCAGGGAAGAAATAAAGAAGGAAATCAAAGACTTCTTAAAACCCAATGACAATAAAGGCACAACATACCCAAACCTATGGGACACAATGAAAACAGTGCTCCAAGGAAAGTTTATAGCACTAAGAGCCTTCAAAAAGAAAATCGTGACAGATCATATTACCAAATTAACACCAGAACTGGAAGGAAAAAAAAGCCAACCCTCTCAAGAGGAGCAGAAGGCAGGAAATTATCAAACTTAGGGCTGGAATTAACAATTTAGAAACAAAAAGAACAATACAAAGAATCACTGAAAGCAAGAGTTGGTTCTTTGAGAAAATCAACAAAATAGACAAACACTTAGCCAAATTAACTAAAAGGCAGAGGGAAAAAAAGCCCAAATCAACAAAATCAGAAATGAAAAGGGAGAAATAACAACAGATAATAACAACAGATATTGAGGAAATCCAGAGGATTATTAGGTCCTATTTTAAAAATCTGTACTCCACCAAATTTGGAAACCTAAGCAAAATGGGCAATTTCCTTGATAGATTCCACCTTCCAAAGTTAAATCAAGATCAGGTTAACATACTAAACAGCCCTATAACCCCTAAAGAAATAGAAAGTCATTAAAAATCTCCCAACCAAAAGAAGCCCAGGACCAGATGGTTTCAACACAGAATTCTACCAGATCTTCAAAGAAAACCTAATACCAATACTCTTCAAACCCTTCCACAAAATAGAAAGGGCAGGAACACTGCCAAACTCATTCTATGAGGCCACAGTCACCGTGATTCCTAAACCACACAAAGCCCCAACAAAGAATGAGAACTTCAGACCAATTTCCCTCATGAACATAGATCAAAAATACTTAATAAAATAATGGCAAACCGAATCCAAGAACACATCAAAAGTATCTTACACCATGATCAAGTAGACTTTATCCCAGGAATGCAAGGATGGATCAACATGCGAAAATCCATCAATGTAATTCACCATATAAACAAGCTGAAACAAACAAACAAATAAACCCCACATGATCTTCTCACTAGATGCTGAAAGAAAAGCATTTGACAAAATCCAACACCCCTTCATGCTAAAAGTCCTGGAGAGAATGGGCATACAAGGACCATACCTAGAAATAACAATGGTGATATACAGCAAGCCAAAATCAAATTAAATGGAGAGAAACTTGAGGCATTTGCTCTAAACTCAGAGACAAGGCAAGGCTGCCCACTTTTGCCATATCTGTTCAACATATTACTTGAAGTTCTTGCTAGATCAATAAGACAACTAAAGGAGATCAAGTGAATACAAATTGGAAATGAAGAAGTCAAATTATCCCTATTTGCAGACAACATGGTAGTATACATAAGTGACCCCAAAAATTCCACCAGAGAACTCTTAAAGCTCATAAACACCTTCAGCAAGGTGGCTGGATACAAAATTAATTCAAAAAATATTGGAAGCACTTCTTTATACAAAAAAACAAAAGGGCTGAGAGAGAAATTAGGGAAACAACACCCTTCACAATAGCCACAAACAATATAAAATACCTGGGGGTAACTCTAACCAAGCAAGTGAAAGACCTGAATGATAAGAACTTCAAGTCCTTGAAGAAAGAAATTGAAGAGGACATCAGAAGAGGGAAAGATCTCCCAAGCTCATGGATAGGTAGGATCAACCTAATAAAAATGGCCACCCTGCCAAAAGCAATATACAGATTCAATGCAATTCTTATCAAAATACCAACACAATTCTATATAGACCTGGAAAAAAAACAACTCTCAACTTCATATGGAATAACAAAAAACCCAGAATAGCTAAATCAATCCTGTACAATAAAGAAACATCTGGAGGTATCACTATCCCAGAGTTCAAGCTGTACTACAGAGCAATAGTAGTAAAAACAGCATGGTACCAGTATAGAAACAGACCAGTGGATCAATGGAATTGAATTGAAGACCCAGAAACGAACCCAGACAAGTATGGTCACTTAATTTTTGACAAATAAGCCAAAACCATACAATGGAAAAAGGACAGCATCTTCAACAAATGGTGCTGGTCCAACTGGATGTCCACATGTAAAAGAATGAAATTGGACCCATACTTATTAACTTGTTCAAAACATAAATCCAAGTGGATTGAAGACCTTAACATAAGGCCTGACACACTAAATATATTAGAAGAGAAAATGGAGGAAAACCTTGAACTCATTGGCACAGGTGACAACTTCCTGAACAGAACACCAACACCTCAGGCTCTAAGACCAACCATCAATAAATGGGACCTCATGAAACTGAAAAACTTCTGTAAGGCAAAAGATACTATAATTCGAACAACACTGAAACCTACAGATTGGGAAAAAATCTTCACCAACCCCACATCTGACAGAGGGCTAATATCCAAAATTTACAAAAACTCAAGAAATTAAATGCCAAGAAACCAGATAATCCAATCAAAAAAAAAAAATGGGGAAAAGAGCTAAACAGAGAATTCACAAAGGAGGAATCCCTAATGAATGCGGGACACTTGAAGAAATGCTAAACACCCTTAATCGTCAGAGAAATGCAACTCAAGATGACTCTGAGATTCCATCTCACACCTGTCAGAATGACTAAGATCAAAAACTCAAATGACAGCACATGCTGGTGAGGTTGTGAAGAATGGGGAACCCTCCTCCATTGCTGGTGTGAGTGCAAGCTTGTACAACCACTATGGAAATCACACTGGTGATATCTTAGAACAGTTGGAATACGTCTATCTCAAGACACAGCCATACCACTTCTGGGTATACATCCAAATGATTCCTCACCAAACCTCAAGGATGTTTACTCATCTATATTCATAGCAGCTTTATTTGTAATAGCTAGAAACTGGAAACAACCCAGATATCCCTCAATTGAGGAATGGATAAAAAAAAAAAAAAAAACTGGTACATCTACACAATGGAATACTACTCAGCCATCAGATACAATGAAATCATGCAATTTTCAGCCAAATGGATGGAACTAGAGAAGCTCATCCTGAGTGAGCTAACCCATCTATTCACTTATAAACAGATTTTAGACATATAGTACAGGATAACTATACTACAACCAATGCACCAAAGGGAACATGAACATAGACTTTGTTTCCTGTCAATGAGACACGTTGCCCTAGTGGTGCTGCCTTGTAGGCCCCCAGTGTATGAGGAGGTTCTTGGCCCTCATATGACTGCTGAAATGGGGTGGGGGACTGTTATGTAGGGACACTCCACTCTGGAGGAGTGGAATGGAAGGGATAGGGCTTACAGGGTAGGAGGATGGGACTAGGAGGGGTGGAAAGAGGGTACTGTGATGGAGATTTAACCTGAAGTAATAAATGAACATAAAAAGAAAATCTCTTCACATGTTGTGATGATCAACAGAGTGGCTTTCGGCATTCTTGTTGTCGTGGTTACCAAATGTTTTCCAGGGCTTTCCCAAGTCGCACCCCTACAACAGTGTGTCAGTGACGTGGAAGTTTCTTAGCAACACCACTTAAAGGCATATTGTCTGTCCATAATTGGCCCCGCCCATATCTTTCACGTAAATGGATGCCAAGTTTTTGTCAATCCAAAATCCCTATGCTGCTAGACGTTCAGTTGACCGTCTACTAACTTCACTAACTTCACTAGCCCTATCACAGTGCTCCTCCTACTCTCTGTCTGTGAGGTCTGGGGGCATGGACCTTTGGGGGGGCGGTCTTGTTAGTTAGCAATAGCTACTGGGTGTTCAGCTCAATATTTTCTTTTATATTTTTTAGTCATTTTCATTTAGCCTTTTAAGAACTACTGACTTGGGGGCAAGATGGCGGCAACCTACACTGATGCATTTTGAACGCGGGGAAAAAAGAGCCATAAGAAACACAGAGTTATTGGGAACTGTGCAAAAACCGGAGGGGCTAGACCCTCCCGGGAACACTCACAGCTCCCAAGGGACTGTTAAAAGTAAGGCTCTCTCCCCATCTTTCGCAGACACGGAAGCCACTAAACCCAGGATTCGGGAACTCCCATTTGGAGAGGCGCCTGGTAAGATCGTCCCCAACTCACAGCAGGCAGAAACAGAGGCCACTTGGCGATAGTTCACTAGCCTATTGGACTCCCCACACCTCAGATAGAACTTATACCCACTTAAAAAATTTTGTGAGATAGTGGAAGTCTTAGCAAGGAACAAACAAGGGGCTCAGCGGGTGGTCCGCAGCCGCTCGTGAAGCAGAGGGCGGGAGGTTCAAAGAGAGCGCGGGAAGTCGGGAACACAAAGGCGGGCGGGAGGGGCCGAATCCCGCGCACTGACGGAGGCGCAGCTGGGGAGTGAGCCTGGCTGGCAGGGCCAAATCCCCGCAAACCCACGGCAGGACAACTGGAGAGAGAGTCAGGCGTGGGCGGGGCCAGGGACCCGCGCACCCACGGCTGAGCTGCTGGGGCGAAAGGACCACTCTGGCGGCCAGGGGATCCCAGGCTCTGTGCACCCACGGCCGAACAGCCAGGGAAGGAGACCCACGGCTGCGCAGACAGGGAGGGAATCAGGCACAGAGGCCAGGCCTGTGGCGAGAAGCCTAGTGAGAAACCAGAAATCCGGACCATAGCTGTATTCTGGAAAATCCAGACATATTAGGTGTGGAGCCAGACCCTGTCAGCCTCCGTGATGACAAACAAGGCCCACAGAATCTGTGCCTCGGCAAACGGGTCCATACCATCAGAAACATTACAGGCTGATAACTCAGAGTGCAACATAGAGAAGTCTGAATTGGGAGCAGTGAAACAATCCCGGTCCATTACTCACAACCTGGGAATAGGCTGCACCAGCTCACAGTGCCTCAGGCGATTAAAACCACAGTGACCCTGAAATCCCCCTGGTAAGCAACGACAGATAGCCAAGTAACTCGTCCCCTGCACCAAATCATCCACTGTGGATCCAAGCACAGAAAACGGCAAGAACAGACAGCTAAACGCATCCAATGGCCAAAGGTCAAAAAATAAATAGAAATCAAGGAAATATGACTCCAACAAAGTAGAATTATCCTAGCTCATCCAATTCGGATGACCTCACACCAACAGAAACACATGAAAACGTTGACAATTTTGCATTATGGAAACTGATAGAGTCCCTGCAAGAAGAACTTAAATCTATGAAGGAATTCAAAGAAGCCACAATTCTACAAGTCAAAACAAGGAACAACACCATTAAAGAGCTCCAAGCCAGGGTGACAGAGCTTGAACAGGAAAAGGAAAAAGCAATGAAAGATTTTCATACAAAAACAAGCAAGCTGGAGAAGGAAATGTACAAAACGAACAAAACCATACAAGACATGAAAATAGAAATAGAAACAGTAAAGAAAACACAGTCAGAGTTAAAAGAGGAAGTGGAGAACCAAGGGAAGAGAACAGGAACTTCAGATGTGAGTATCAACAATAGGATGCAAAGGATGGAAGACAGGATCTCAGGCATGGAAGATTCAGTGGAAGAAATCAGTACAACATCCAAAGAAAATGAGAAGGCTAAAAAATCTCTCACCCACAACATCCAAGAAATCAAGGACACAATGAAAAGATGGAACCTAAGAATTATAGATATAGAGGAAGGAGAGTACTCCCGACTCCAAGGTCCAGGAAATATCTTCAACAAAATCATAGAGGAAAACTTCCCAAACCTGAAAAAAGAGATGCCAATAAAAATCCAAGAGGCTTACAGAACACCAAACAGATTAGACCAGAAAAGAAACTCCTCTCGCCACATAATAATTGAAACACCAAATGTACAGAACAAAGAAAGAATATTAAAAGCTGTAAGAGAAAAAGGTCAAGTCACATACAATGGCAGACCCATCAGAATTACACCTGACTTCTCCTCAGAAACGTTAAAAGCTAGAAGGGCCTGGTCAGATATACTACAAGTCCTGAGAGATCATAGGTGCCCAGCCAGACTACTTTACCCAGCAAAACTCTCTATCAACATAGATGGAGAAAACAAGATATTCCATGACAAAATCAAATTTAAACAATATCTACCCACAAACCCAGCCCTACAGAAAATCCTAGAAGGAAAATCCCAACCCAGAGGAGAAAACTCCACTCAAGAAAACAAAGGGAATAGAAAACCCCTCAGCAACTAAACCAAAAGAGGCACAGGACCACCACCTATACCAAACTAATGGGAAATAACAACCCCAGGTCACTAATATCCATCAACATCAATGGACTCAACTCCCCAATAAAAAGATAGGTTTACAGAGTGGATCCGCAAGCAAGATCCTTCCTTATGCTGTATACAAGAGACACATCTAACTACGAAAGATAGACACTGCCTCAGAGTAAAGGGCTGGGAAAAGGTTTTCCAAGCAAATGGACCCAGGAATCAAGATGGAGTAGCCATCCTAATATCAAACAAAACAGTCTTCCAACTGAAGTTAATGAAGAAAGACAAAGAAGGGCACTATATACTCATTAAAGGGAATATTCATCAAGAGGAAATCTCAATACTGAACATCTATGCCCCAAATACAAAGGCACCTACTTTCGTAAAAGAAACACTTCTAAAACTTAAAACACATGTCGATCACAACACATTAGTAGTGGGAGACTTCAACACCCCACTCACAACAATGGACAGATCATCAAGACAGAAGACAAACAGAGAATTATTGAGTCTAACAGAGATCAGGAAACAAATGGACCTAACAGATATCTACAGAACATTTCACCCAAACACAAAGGAATACACCTTTTTCTCAGCACCCCAAGGAATCTTCTCCAAAATCGACAACATAGTTGATCACAAGGATAGTCTCAATAGATACAAGAAAATTGAAATAACACCTTGGATCTTATCAGACCACCATGGCATAAAGCTGGTCTTCAACAGCAAAAGAATCAACAGAAAGCCTACACACACATGGAAATTGAACAGCTCCTTACTGGATGACCACTGGGTCAGGGAAGAAATAAAGAAGGAAATCAAAGACTTCTTAAAATCCAATGACAATGAAGACACAACATAACCAAACCTATGGGATACACTGAAAGCTGTGCTACGAGGAAAGTTCATAGCACTAAGTGCTTTCAAAAAGAAAATTGTGACAGCTCATATTAGTGAACTAACAGCTAAGCTGGGTGAATTGGAAAAAAAAGAAACAAACACTCCCAAGAAGAGCAGAAGGCAGGAAATCATCAAACTTAGAGCTGAAATCAACAACTTAGAATCAAAAAGAACTATACAAAGAATCAATGAAACCAAGAGTTGGTTCTTTGAGAAAATCAACAAAATAGACAGACCCCTAGCCAAATTAACTAAAAGGCAAAGGGAAAGAACCCTAATCAACAAAATCAGAAATGAAAAGGGAGAAATAACAACAGACATTGAGAGGATCCAGAAAATATTCGGGCATTACTTTAAAAATCTATATTCCACTAAATTTGAAAACCTAAGCGAAATGGACAATTTCCTCGATATATTCCACCTACCAAAACTAAATCAAAATCAGATTAACAGCTTAAACAGCCCAATAACACCGAAGGAAATAGAAGCAGTCATTAATAATCTCCCAACCAAAAAAAGCCCAGGGACAGATGGCTTTAGCACGGAATTGTACAGGACCTTCAAAGAGGAACTAACACTATTACTTTTCAAACTCTTCCACCACATAGAAACAGAAAGAACACTGCCAAACTCAT
>CAJQZJ010004687.1:598890-613240 GCA_907164525.1 Lophiomys imhausi | reverse complement strand
AGAAACAATGAAATCATGCAATTTGCAACCAAATGGATGGATCTAGAGGAGCTCATCCTGAGTGAGCTAACCCAGTCTCAGAAGGATGCACATGGCATCTATTCACTTATAGTAGGATTTTAACTATATCGTACAGGATATCTATACTACAACCAACACACCAAAAGGAACATGGACATAAATTTTTTTTTATCTTTTTCTTTTTCCTTCTTTTTTTCTTTTTTCTTTTTCCTTTTCCCTTCTCTATTTCCTCTCTTTTTTTGTTGATATTCTTTGTTTTTGTGGGTTTGTGTGTTTGTTGGTCTTTTTTTTAGTATTCCCCCAGTATCAAGGAGACACCTTCCACTGGTAGTACTGCCTCGTAGGCCCCCGGTGAATGAAGAGGTTCTTGGCCCTCATATGACTCCTGATCTGTGGTGAGAGACTGTTAGGCAGGGACACTCCACCCCAGAGGAACAAGACAGAAGGGTCAGGGGGTAGAGCATGGGAGGGTGGGGCTAGGAAGTGGGAAAAGAGGACAATATGATAAGGATGTAACCTGAAGCAACAAACAAATAAATTTATTAACTAAAAAAAAAAAAAAAAGGCAGGGGGCAGGGCTGAAACACTGTGAATGGAATAGAGGATACAGCCATTCGGCCTGGTTTTGCAGACCTCCAGGTGCAGAGAAGATGTGGAGCTAAGGTAAAATACAAGAGAATTGTGGTATTGGCTCATGCCTTTGACTTCAGTGGAGACGGGTGGGGGGGGGCACCGTAGAGTTGGTGGTCTTATGTATTCTGGAGTCATTCGGAGCAGGGTGGTGAGGGTGCATACTCTTGGTCCCATCATTCAAGAAGAGTACACCCTTGGTCCCAGCTCCCAGCACACTGGAGATAGAAATGGGCAGATCCGGGAGCTCAAGGTCAGCCTGATGCAGGGCAAACTCTAAATAGAGAAAGACTTCGATCCAGGAGTGGTGGAACACATCTTTGATCCCTTCAGATGGGAAACACAGGTCTCTGATCCCAATAATTAGAGTTCAGAGACACACACATGGGATTTGGAGGGACCTAGGTTTGGAGGCTACTTACAAAAGGCCTTCTCGATGCAGGCAGATTGTCCTTTGGGATCTCAAAATATATACACTAGAGCTGGTTGAGCTCCAACGTGACAGTATGATTTCTTCTTTAACCTGGATTGAAAGATAATGCTTTGTATGTTGTTGGAAGGCCAAATTTGCTTCAGGAGAAGTACTACCTAGCCCCCCCCCAAAAAAAAAAAAAACAGGGCAATTGTCCCAGGGTTGGGATTGTGGCAGGGCTCTGCTCTTATCTTTCCAAGAGAATCGAAGCGTCCATTAGGGGAGCCCGGGGATGGCTGGACAGCAGAAACCACAGCAGAGAGCAGAATCAGGCACCAAGGAGGACGAGTGACCCAGTTGACTCTGCTTGGCAGACTTCCTCAATAGCTGTCTCCATCGGGGGCCTGCAACCACCACGGCAATCCAATGTCGCTGGGACCGTTCAGCTCTATACAATGCCCCGGCAGGAACCTCAGTGAAGCCTGCAAGATCAGCTTCTGCCTACAAACCCCATAGGTCATCTAAACAGCTGAGAACAGAAGGACTGAACATAAAAGGAGTGTACTAACATTTTTAACCATTTTTTCCATTTGAGTTTGGGCTCCAAACAGGTCTACTATGACCCAAATCATCAGGAAGTCACTTTAAGAGAGCGATGTCCCATGCCCAGAGGGTGGGGAAGGTGTTTCTCCGCCCTTCTTTTTGGTTATTTGAAGGATAACTGAAAACTCCGAATTTAGGGGAAGAGATTAGAAGCTGATAAATGGTCCTGTTTAATGGGTTTTGGAGGTTAGCCCCAGGGACTTCCTACTTTTCCTTTTCTGTATCCTTCTTCCTCTCCTATGTAGGACTGCATAGGCTTGAGAAAAATTAGATATAGACATAGCACAGGAAGGTCCAAGAAGAAGGGGCAGATTATTGAATATGCCCTTATACCTTTGTATATTGATACAAAATTAGTAGTTTATTTGGCTAAAGTGTTATTGACCATTGTTTATTGTGCAAAAATAAGATTGTATTGGATTACATCGGTATTGATCTTTGTATATTGATACAAAATTAAGATTATAGTTGGCCACAATTGTATTGACCCTTGTATATGGACGTAATATTAAGATTGTATTGGGCTACACAGGCATTGACCTTTGTATATTGATACATAATTAAGAGTATATTTAACCACAATTGAATAGATCTTTGTATACTGATACAAAATTAAAGGTAATGCTTCCTAATGGTATCATACCTAGAGATACTTAAAAATAAAATGTGAAGCTCTGGCCTCTTGATACCAACCGTCTAAAACGGTCTAGGATAGTTAAGTAAAACAAACTCCTAGTCATGCAAACATGTCACTTTGTTAGCTACTATGACAGTCTATCACAGATATTCTCTAAACTACCCAGTAATCAAGTTGCTAAGAGACAAGCAACATTTGCTTATCTAAATACAAGAGATGGATAGGGCATCTTCAAAAACCCCTAGAGATCTGCAGAATATGGCATTCAAAGATGTTATCTTAAATTAAGATTTTCTTTTTTTTTGATATCGAGACATATCAGCACCTGACAGCACCCCCTATTCTACTCCAAGTAGAAGATAAGCATCGAAGAACCTCCATTATAAGATGGTTGAATTAGTGGCAAGCCTATCTCTTGGCATGAAAAAACCCCTTGCACCAACTGCAGACAGACTGCTGTCCAAAAAGACAAAACTTGGTAGCAGGGAAGTCGACAGCCTAACTCTGCCAAGACAGGGTAGGTAAGTCCTTCATAATCCCGGCTCTACAACAAATGTCTGTCAGAGAAACAGGACCCAAAGGCTGAAGACTGATGCAGGAATGTATGGAGAGAAAATGGGAACTGTCCAGGCAGTCATTGGTAAGTCATTTCTTGGTTTTGGAAGCTGCAGGGCCTGCACTTCCTATATAAGCAGATATATTTATCCCTCTCAGGTCTCTGAGGTGGTTGAAGAATAGACAGCTAGAGTCTCATAGTGAAATTTTGAGTTGTTTAGGAATCAAGAGGGTGTTATAAATCTAAGAAGATACTCTTAAAAGTGTGTTGCAAGTTAGTATGAATGTTGAGTCAGATATAGTCCTTTAAACTCATGGAGATGGTTAGATAGTAGAATGTTAAAGTCAGGGGCCAAATGTGTATAAACTGGACATTGGGAAGGTATACTGGGCCATTTAACTCTCATAAATGTGGCATATTTATATCTGTTGTTTTGTATAATACTTACTGTTATAAGAGAAGGAACCATCTGTTGGACTGAAAGGGGAAACTTCTGGGGGGAAGAGGGTGGAAGGGCAGGATAGGAAGGGGGAATAGGGAGGGGTTTGTGACTGAGATGTAACTTGAAGAAAAAAAATAAAGTATTTAAGAAACAAAAAAGAACTACTCAGTTGTAAAAACTTACATTTTTAACTGTCCTTTTCTTTCTACGGATTTGATGAGCACTTTTTCTGCCTCTGCTGGACCTTGATACTTTATCTTTTTATACCATTTATGGTATCTTTTACAATACATGTATATTATATGTTGTATATGCATAAAATGGCTCTTTTTTACTTGATGTTGAGGCCTCTGAGCCAGAGCCAGCAAGATGACTCAGCAGCAGGTAGAGGTGCATATTGCCAAGTCTGCCAAGTTAATCCAAAGTGTGGGGATATGGAGCTGCTTTGTAGCAGCTGAATGTGATTTGCCTTATGCTCTAGCAGGGGTGTGATTTTGCCAGCTGCAGACAGTTTCTGTGATTGTGTGATGTTTGGAATTCTGGGGAATTGTCAGAGGGTATGTAAAAGATAGGACCCTGAGAGGTGAGGGTGGGTTGTTGGTTGGTTGTTGTTGGTCATGGTTTCTTCCCTGCAATCAATGCCTGTAAGTTTTTCTCTGACATCTTCATGTGTGCCATGGGATTACCCACCCTACACAAAGCGGGAAATAAGATGGCTCAGCAGGTAAAGTTACCTACCACCAAACTGACTTTCATTCCCAGAATCCACATGGTGGATAAAAGGAATTGACTTCCAAAAACTGTTCTCAGTCCTTCATATGTGTGCTGCATACAAACACAAAATAAATGTTAAAAAAGGCATCCTTATCCAAAATTGTATAATGCCATTCTTAAGTTTTTTTCTGAATTAAGACAGAAGTATTACAATAAAGTCAACTACTCTCAAGTCTTCAATTTGGTGCATGGGATGTTGGTATTTCAGTACCTGGGACATTGACAGTCTTGTGAAACCTTCTTCCTTATGTATTCCCCCAATTACCTACCTATATCAAAGGAGACCACCTTCCCATCAGCAGACATTCCCTATTTTCTCTATCCCCAGATATTTATCAGTGGGTTGACTGACCCACCCTTCTTTCTCCTTTCTGTCTGTACTTACGTGTTCTGGAGATTTCATCTGAATGACATTACACAGTATGTGTGGCCTTTTGTACTTCAGTATTTTCACTTAGCATAAAAATTCCAATATTTATCTGTGTTATGATAATTTTGGTTTTTTTAGAAACAGAAATATAGTACGAATATAATTTTATTTTAATCCAAAGTGTGGGGATATGGAGCTGCTTTGTAGCAGCTGAATGTGATTTGCCTTATGATCTAGCAGGGGTGTGATTTTGCCAGCTGCAGACAGTTTCTGTGATTGTGTGATGTTTGGAATTCTGGGGAATTGTCAGAGGGTATGTAAAAGATAGGACCCCGAGAGGTGAGGGTGGGTTGTTGGTTGGTTGTTGTTGGTCATGGTTTGATAAGTAGTCCTGGGCAAAGAAGAAACAACAAGGAATTAGATATCCAGACAGCAAAGATCAATCGTGCCCCAAGGAACTCAATGCCCCTAGTCAGCAGGAAGTAGTCTAACAATATCGCTGCTCCCTTTCCTACCCCTGTCTTTATTTGGGGATCTCTTTCTTTTCCTTTCTATCCTTTTCTCTCTCATATCTAATGTTATGGGGTTTAAAGGGAAGAAGAAAGTGGGCAGAGAAGGGTGGAAGAAAGAACCCACAAAGTACCAAACATCTAAGTTGTAGCATGTAATTTAGCTTCATTTTGTTTTATAACTAGAATCTATTTTTGCATGTGGTGTGAGACAGGAATGAAATTTTATATAGTCACAGACAGAGGAATATAATGTAGATGCCAATACTCAGGAATAAATTACAAGGAATTCATTTTTGATAAGTTCATTCATGTTTATTTGCATCAACAAAATTCCTAAGTACTTTTAACACATCTGACAGTGGCACCTGCCAGAGAGGAAGCAAGATCTTCAGGTAACAAATTACCAGCATTTACCTTAGCAGTGTGTAGAGTCACTCTGATTCATAGACCTTCTTATGGATCTCCTTGCTGTGGGCATTAGCAGGTCTGTGGAGCAACATTTAGCTAATCAATGCATCAGCATTATATAGATACTCTTAAAAGACACAGTGTTCTATTTTGAAGCCGTGTGAACAGGGAATTCAGAAATAGCATGGGACCTGAGCTAATCTATTTTCTAAATGTTCATTCCAGGGTGGTGGCAATTTTGACCTTGATGCTGAATATGATTATCATAGCAATCACTCTTCTATAATTAAAGGGCAGATGAGAATTCTTTGGCTTGTTTATTAATTCCCTTATGAATCTCACTTTATTTTCCAACTATTAGGACAAAGTGTTTGTCTGACTCATGGGTGAGTGTGGGTGTAAGTCAGCCCAAAGATGGAGACCAAGGCTTCCTTATTACTGCCTCCTGGATGTGATCCCAAAAGTGCCCCTAAGCTCTTTCCTCTTCTCACTCGCCACAGCCAAACAGTAACTAGTAGTCACATGGTCCTGTAACAAGTCATAGCAATGATGTTGCCTTTCAGCTACTGGTTTGCCAGCAGACTGGAGAGGGAACTCAAAACTCCCTGCAGGACGGGCAACTGAGGAGCCACTGCAGTGTGTGGCCAGCCTTTCCTAGCCCCGCTTGTTCCTTCTCAATGCCAAGCCTCTGCCTCTCCAGGAACAACTTGAGTTACAGTCTGGAATCCAATTTTGTGGCTCCATTTTAATGATGCTTATTAATTTCTGGTCACTTTATATACGCAGGTAGTGTGCTAAGTACTTTCTGGGCTTTGTCATTCAATCCTCCCAGCAGCACAATGAGGCACAATTATCATTCCTGGTTTTCAGAGGAGGCAGCTGTGGCCTTGAGGAAGCAAATAACTTGTTCAAGTTCATCTGATAAGAAAGTAGGATCTAGAGAGACTCCACCTGCTGCCTGGGCCCCTGTGATAAACTATCTAGCTCCCTGAGGTTTCATTTCATCAAGACCTTCTTCTAGATTTACATCTTTATTAGAGATGTGGGTGGCTCTTACAACAATGATGTTAGGATGGCAACCATGACACCAGCAGGACACAGACTAGAACCTTCTACACCCTTATTATTTCTGCCTGACTGGTAATGCTATGGTGACTCTATCATGATTCCCATTTCATATATGAGAAAGCTGAGGCCCAGAGAGGTCTCATAGCAGGAGAGCAGCAGTGACTGTGGTGGGGGTTCTCTCTCTGACTTCTGGCTTCATAGTTGAGACAGCTCCGTGTCTCATTACCATACACTGCTTTGCAGTTTTTCTCCAAGGCAGTGTGTGGGGTTTCTCTTGCCTTACATCCCTGCAGGAAGCTGCTCAGCAGTTCTCCTCCTATCTCATCTGTCAAGCTCTGTTTTGAAGCTCCTCACTCCAGGATGTTCTTGTCCAATAATGCTCCCAAAAGTATGGGCTCTTGAGAATCAAAGTCAAGAACCAGCAATAACTGCACATCCATGTTACTGCTGCACAATTTACAACAGCCACAATATTGGAATCAGCCTAAATGCCCATCAATACATTAATGAGTAAATGCAATCTGGTGCATATACAGCTGAACTTTATATAGCCATAAAGAAGATAAAGGTAGAATGACATTAGTGGAAAATGCATGAAACTAAAGACTCTGAAAGATCAATACATTTTCTCTTATACATGGAACCTATATTTAAAAGTGTATGTGTGTTTGTATAAATAAAATGTAAAGATGGGTTTTGTTGATACTGTTTGTTGTCTCTGGGTTCCCTATGATGCTCAATTGCTCTCTACTGCCTAATATGAGAAGTCAGCTCTACTGGGAACAGATGCTCTAGGAAGCAGTGTTCAAGTCTTTCCACAGAGTTTGGGGAGGCTCTCTCCAATAAGTAAGGGTTGGCCAAGAACTAGAAAAGCAATAGAGAAGAAACAGATGGGTTCTCACAGTTAAGAATCTGATCCAGGAACTCCTTTAGAGAAAATGATCCATCGAAGTTTCCTATCAACCTCTCTATCTTGATCTAGGTAAGTCTACTGACTTGTAAGAATGGACGTCTGAAGTTATGTGCTGAAATTAAAATAGTAAGTGTTTTGATAAGTCCTTTGATTTATTCCCACAATGACCTCTAATTGGGACAACAAAATATACATTGTTTTGCCTTAAAATCACCAAGTATTTAAAAGGAGTAAGAGTAATTATATAATTACCCCAAAACAAAATACCTGGACACTTATACTTGTTTGCTACTATTGTAGAAACCTCAGATGTATTGACTCTCATTCTTCAGAAGCAAGTGCTATTAGAGAAAGAAAGTACAAGTAGAGAAATGAAGAGAAAAAGTTAAGTTCTTAGGCTCCACAGATGGGAGAAGCAGGACCAGGATTGTCTGGACCACCTCTCGGCATAGCCCACATTCTTACACTGTTTGTCCCACTGAAGTCCAGAATTTAGAAAGAAAGAGTTGTCCAGATGAGGATGAAGAGGCTTTTGAAGTTACAATTGCCAATGTCTCTGCAGTTTTCACCCTGAAGCTGCCAGTGACTTTTACACGTCATTCCATTTAGTCCCTACAACTATGTTTTGAAGACTGTTTTGCTATCATCTCACGCTAAGAACTCTGAAACTAAAGTTTTAGAGCAAGTGAGATAGTTGTTCAAGGTCAAATAGGTGTCCAGACAAAGATCCTCAGGCAGTAATAACTCTCTGTACGGTAGTTCCCTCACCCCAAACACAGTAACAACTAGAAATCCTTCTCAGAGAGTGAATATATGGAGCAGAAAAGGGAAAGTGGGTGTAAGAGCAGCTAGCACATTATAAACTAGAGGAAAACACTTATTCATACTGTGGACACTCAGAGATCACTTGGAGAGAAGATTACACAAAACTTTCACTAATGTAAGAGGCATTGGGTAGCTCTTTCAAGGGTTATTCTTGGCCTAGATGCATGTTGAAGATGCTGAAATCTAGACTTCAGCAACTAGGAAGGAATTACAAAAGAGCAAAGTGTTTTTGCTTTGTTTTGTGTTTGTTGTTGTTGCTGTTATTTTGGTTTTGTGTTTTGTTTTGTTTACATAGAATCCAGCGCACTGATAATGAAGCTGTGATGGCAGGACCTAAAACCCACGCTCGACCTCCATTCGAGACTGTCTTTCAAGATCAGCCTGAAGCAGCTGGAAGGAGAAAACCTTTCATCTTCAGCTTCCAACACTAGCTTATCCAGGCTCTGCTGAGCACATCTCCTTCCCCAGAGGAGCACAGAGATATCAGGACAGCATTTCCAAGAGAGGTTGGTCATTGTCTAGGCAGCTGCCCATTTAGAACTCTCAAGACAAGTATAAAGTTCTAGCTGTGCTGACAACAAGTTAAAATGAAGATTCTTTCTAGAATATCTACCTCTAGTATTCTAGAACACCTCCCTCTAGAAAGCTGCCCAATCCGACCAGAAATCAGCACACACTTTTCCATTTAAGAATGCAAATAGTCTTACTTTGTTTTGGGCTTAAAAATACTGTTTTTCAGATGGGGAGAGAAGAAAAGAGTACTCATATATTCTATAGATGTGACTCTAAATCAGTAAAGAGAGCATTCAGGATGGGTTTATGTCAACTTGACGCAAGCTAGAGACAGTTTGTAAGAGAAAACCTGAATTGAGAAATGCCTGCACCATATTGGCCTATAGGCAAGTCTGTATAGCATTTTCATGATTGATGATTGATGTGGGAGGAGCTAGATCACTGTAGGTAGGGCCATCTCTGGACTGGTGTTCTTGTGTACTATAAGAAGGCTGGCTGACCAAGCCATGAGGAATAAGGCAGTGAGCAGCACTCCCCCCTGGCCTCGGCATCAGCACCTGCTTCCTGGATCCCTCCCCTCACTTTTCTGTGACAGACTGGTATTTTTGGTCATGTTGTCCTATCACAGCAATATAATCCCTTGGGGGATATACTTGCTGGGGGAAGAATAGGAAACTAATAAAGGCAATAGCTTTAGGAATTGAGTGGAATGTATGCTGTCACAAGTCTGTAAAAAATCACAAACACCTTTAATAATCTGATTCAGTTTGGCTCACCCGTTGGCAACTTCTATGAATTGGAAAAGCCCAAGATGTGAAACCACTGGACTCTCCATAACTATAGCAGTGCCAGGAGAGCCTGTGTATTTCCTTCACTTTGGCAAAGCCTATATCTGTCATCATCCAAATCTGGACAGAAATGCAGTGTCTCCCACAAAACCTTCTTCCATCCTGTATCCATGTACCAAGCTAACCATGTGGCTATGCATATGCGTGTGTATGTATGTGTGTCTCTCTCTGTGTGTATATGCATGTACTGTGTATACACAGGTGTACACCTTTGCACATGTATGTATGTAAGTGTGCGTATGTGTGTGGTCTTCTATTGGACTATGAGTGTTTATACTTTGCCTCTTTCTACTGTCTCCTAATGATGGCTTCATGACCAGCATAAATTAGGATCGAGGACAGTGTGGAAAATGAAGGTAGCCACCAATAAGCATTGAATGAATGCTGACAATATTTATTGTCATTTAAGTAAATGCAAAACAAACTCATAGGGCCTCATTATTTTCTCATTCCATTAAGGAAGGAAACAATGGATGAAAAAAAAGTGTCTCTAAGATTATGCAAACTGTCCAAAGCCATAATACTAAAGGATATTTGAATTTAAGTGGTAGTGTTAAAAAATTATACTTTTAATAATGAGATTTCTTGCCTTTCCATCTCTATTTTAAGAGACAACTGCTATAAGACTTGGAATCCATACTGAGTAACAGTCAAAACTGTGTGAGAGAGAAAAACCTTCGGAAGAGGCTGAGAAAGCTTGTTTGATGAAGTGTTAGCTGCATAAGGGTGAGGACTACATGTGCCTGGCACACACACACAGAGCCTGGTTCTACACTATGTGCCAGTAACCCCAGCACCAGTGGCTGGAAAGGCAGAAATAGAAGGATTATTAGGGTTTGATGTTAAGGTCAAGTTCCAGGCTCAGAGAGAAAGTTGAAGACCAATTGAGGAAGACAATGTTAACCTCCAGGCTCCACTGTAAATAAACAAATAAATAAACAAACAAATATATTGCATAATATATACATAAAATATATGTATTGTGTAATATATATACTACATAAAAGAATATATGAAATAGCAAAACAGAAAAATTTGTAAGAAATCCATCCAGTTTTTCAACAAGTCTCAGTGAAAATGGATTCTCTATGATGGCAAATAGGGGACCAGCAAGCTATCTACCAGAAAAGTTCAGTGAAAAGAACCATCACAGTCTGCCTTGTTCTGTTGTACTCTAAGGAGGATCTTGGACAAAGGTTGGAAGAACAGTTTTTTAAAGATTTATTTATTTCTTCAAGTCACGTATTCATTACAGCCCCCTCTCTCTACCCCATCTTGGTTACACCCTCCAGCCTTCTACCCCCTCTCGCAGCCATCCCACCTACCCCTCTGGTGTGGGGTGCCTCCATGTGTCATTCCCCCTCAGTTCACTAGTCCCATGAGGTCTAAGAGCTTCCTCTTGAACAGGGGGCCATAAATGCAGTTCCACTAGGGTAGAATGACACACTAACAGGTAAACAAGTACATGTTCCTATTCTATTGGGTCTATTGATTATAGTATGGTTATCCTGTACTATATGGCTAAAATCCAGTTATAAGTGAATATATATCATGTGTATCTTTCTGAATCTGAGTTAGATCATTCATGATGAGCATTTCTAGTTCCATCCATTTGGTTGCATATTGTATGATTTCCTTGTTTCTGATAGCTGAGTAGTATTCCATTGTGTAAATGTACCACAGTTTTTCTTTTAATTCATTCTTTGGTTGAGGGACATATAGGTTGTTTCCAGTTTTTAGCTATTACAAATAAACCTGCTAAGAACATGTTGAGGAGATGTGGCTTGGTGAGGAATATTTTGGTTATATGCCCAGGAGTGATATGGCTGGGTCTTGAGGTAGGGCTAGTCCAAGTTTTCTAAGATAGTGGTTGTATAAATTTGCACTCCCATCAGCAACGGGAGTGGTTCTCTCAAGCTGCTCTCTCTCCTAGTTCAAACTGTGCCTCTCAGTCAGAAGCACTGTGTGAATGGTCCTGAATGGTCCTTAATGGTGCTGAATGGTCCTTAATTGTCCTGAATGATCCTGAGTGGTCCTGAATGGTCCTAAGGATGAAGGTTGGCATATCCTGGGAGGCGCAAGTCCATAAGATGGCATTTGGAAGGACCTCCACCCAGCTCAGAGCAGCTTGGAGGGTCCCAGGGTGGGGATGGGGGAGAAGGTTGGTGGGGGAAGGGGAGGGGAGATCTAACCTAGGAGTTGGAGTTCAAGAAGCCCTGAGGTAATGTGGGGCCAGGAGGATGGAGCTGGATGCTCCTGGTAAGTGAGGCCTTGTCACCTCAGGTGGAGCAGGGAAGATACAGTGGAGCTTGGGGCACAGCTCTCAGCTCAGGTGAGCTGACTCTGTCCCAGAGTGCTGGTCTGTGTGGGGTAAGTGGGGGCAGGGAAAGGGAGAAATTCAACCTGAGTGGTCCTGAGGATGAAGGTCTGAATATCCTGGGAGGCACAGGTCTGGAAGATGGCCAGAAAAATATTTTTGAGTAGTAACAAATATACTACATTTTAGTGAGCACAAAAGCATCAACAAATCCTTTCACCATCAAATCAGCACATACAAAATTAAAATTAAAAATCAGACTTGGAAATGATAAACTTACCAAAACACAATACTAATTAAATTAATACTGACAGTGTTCTAGGTGAAGTCCAAAGGGGAGCTAGCCTTTACTCTCTCCAGGGTGTTCCCTGGCAGAAGGTAAGGCTGCCTGTAATAGAGTGACTTTGAGGATGAGACCAAAAGCAGACAGAAGACACCAATGACTTTTGACAAAATTTCCAAGAAGAAGAGTTGCCCTGGTCCCCTTCCTACTGATGAATGGCAGTCCCATTACTCAGAAACATACTGTCCTCAAGGCCCATGCAATTTCCACCTGGACTTCCTAACTTACCATCTCACACCCATGCACAGGGATAGACTTGAATGTCTCATCTATCAATTGCAAACCTTGCTCAATCTTAGCTCTCATTCCCATGGATGAGAGTTTTATCATCCACTCCTTCATTTATACAAGAGTCTGTGGAATGTCCATCATGGGTTCATCACTGGTACAGATACAGGGTGTATCTGCTTTGTAAAGTGTTAGTGTCTGTCCACATAGTAGATATTATAATGAAAAAGAAAGTGTATGAATGAGGAAATAAATATACTGGCTGGAATCAGCTTAGTCCACAAAGTACTTTCTTTCCAAGCCTGAGGACCTGAGTTTGGATCCAAGAACCTATGTTTATAAAAAGCAAACAACAAAAAAAGTAATCCTAGAACTGGTGAGACACATATAGGCTCACTGAGCAGCCAGCCTAGTATTGAGAGAGAGAGGGAGGGAAGAAAGAGGGAGGGACAGGGAGAGACAGGGGAAGTGGGATGGAGGAGGAGAAAGGGAGGGGGAGAGGAAGGGATGGAGACAGAGAAGAGAAGAGGAGAGGAGAGGAGAGGTGAGGAGATGTGAGGTGAGGAGAGGAGAGAGAGAGAGAGACAGAGACAAAGAGAGAGTGACTGAGTATAACTCTAAGGGTTGTTGAATAATCCACATGAAGAAAAATACAGGAAAAGCTGGAGGCTGCAAAGGAGGAGTTGTAATTGGTGAATTAGAAGTAGAGCAGCTGGGAGGAAGCTTCACAGCAGCAAAGAAGGCAGTGTACTGAGAAAATGGGTCATGTGAATTTCTAGAATACTTATGGTACAGGCAAAGACACGGGCAAGAAAAGAGGCACACGTCAGCAGGAGAGTCATCGTTTGCAGAGGAATAACCAGGTCTAACAAGTAAGCAGATGAAACAAAAATTAGAGTAAGAAAGGAGAAGAACTAAAAGACTGGGTGAAGATGCCTCTTGGCTCCAGCTGGATAGAGAAGGAGAGATAACAAGTCCCTGCCTCTGACATCATTTTGGAGCAAACCTGGTAAGGGTTGCTAATGAACTGGCTGTCCGGAAAGAAGGTGGTGTCTGAATGTTTCTGAGACTGAGTTGATCAGAGAGAATCCTCCATGCTAAAGAATTCCAGCCAGAGTTTTCATGGAGGCACTAACTCCTGAGTCCAGAGAGATCCATTCAGAAGAAACAGGAGAGGGTGGCCCCTTCCCTCAGTCACTTCTTCATCTAAGGTCCTACAAAAGGGTGTAGGAGAGCAGGCATGATGTATTCTAGAAACAAGTACTTCACCAAATATAGGGAATGGTGCTGATAAAGACAAGGGGCATGGGAGAGACTGTGCTGAAAGTGGCTAAGGTGTGGAGAGCCACTCTAGACATCAGGAACTCCTCCCACAAGTACATAGTTTCCCACTGGGACCCTCAGCTACATTTGGGATATTGGTACTGGGGCTCTCTACTCTTTCCTGTGGGAGGACTGTCCCATGCACTGTAGGATGTTTAGCACAGGCTTTAGCCTCTGTTCATAGATCCAGAAAACACTCCTGCCTCTGCTCCCAGTTGTTACAATCAGTGTCATCAGATGTGGCCTAACACCTTCTGGGGAAGAAAGCCCTCAAGTTAATAATGACTGCATCTGATGTTGCTTCAGGTGTCCTAAGACCTTCACAGTTGGAGATCACAGGCACATACAGCATTAAGTGGTGTTATAAATGGCACAGCCTCCCTTTCGGTAGAATTAAAATGTTGTTTTTTTTTTTCTGATCCTATCATCTGGAGGATGATGTTCCTTCCTGTGACAGACATGTCCAACCTCTGACATTGAAACAGGATGTCATTATCAATAAAGGTCACAGTGGAGAACTGGTAACTAACCATATGCAACCAAGTTACCGATAAAGATGCAAAAGAAGAAGAAGAAGAAGAAGAAGAAGAAGAAGAAGAAGAAGAAG
>CAJQZJ010004687.1:579444-598880 GCA_907164525.1 Lophiomys imhausi | reverse complement strand
AAGAAGAAGAAGAAGAAGAAGAAGAAGAAGAAGAAGAAGAAGAAGAATCTCAAAATGTTGTAGGTAACTTTACAGTTTTGTGTTAGAGCATGTCAGCTGTTATCATAGACAGCATGAGCCTTCATGGGTAAAACACGCATATTGGAGCTTTCAACATGCTCTGTCCTGTCGCTCGTTATGCTGACAAATCACCACCTACTTTCTCACCCCCTCGGGATAAGATCAGATCCATTATACCCTCTGAAGAAACTTTGTCGCCATAGTTGGGTAAGATCTTATGAACCTTTGTTTGTTTGTTTTTTTAACAGTACCAACCTCACTCGTGACCTAGTTATATTTGAATAGTCATTTAATTATCCTCTTCCCTCTTTGGAGAGCAGCCTCCATGAAGGTAGAATTCTAGCTCCTCTGCACTGTATTAAACTTCTGTCCTCACATAGTTCCCTGCATGAGACTTGAAACTTATTGAACAAATAAATGAGTAGAATAATTAGATAATGTTTATAAAATACCACACAAAATGCTGTCATAATAAACAACAAATGGCTGTGATATTGCCATTATTGTTTCTAGCATATTATTCACATGTTTAATGATTCATTTCCTTCTGCATTCCCTCTGTCTCCTTTTTCTCATATCTATTTTTTTCCCTGGTCTATAATAACCCTGAGCAATGCAAAATAAACTCTTTTTATAAAATTCAAGATTTCGGAAGCGAATAAATCTAAAAGACTCATAGAAACCTGAACTCCTGTTTAAATACATGAGTGTTTGTTGTTGATTTTCAAGGTGCAAATGTCTGGGCTCTGGACCTTGCTGGGTTAATCTTCAAAACAGATATACAGACAGCCTGAGCCATAAACTAGCTTGACCTTAGGCTTTCCATGTGAGTTCACTTGTAGTATCAACGATTAAGGACAAGATAGATGTCTGAGGGCTGTGAAAGGAGACAAGGGCCAGGAGGGGAATCCCAGAGCCTAGGTCTCCCTTCAAGAGACAGTCCTGTGCCATAGGCAGTTGGATTGAGCAGAAGTACAATTCATTGTCTGTGAAAACAGAGCCTGGTTGAGCTGTCCTGCTGTCTCCAATGGAAGCTTCATCTTCTCAGGAGTAGTGACCAAGGCTCTCTCCTTTCCTTGGAATTCTTTAAGCAATCCATTTGCTCTAGGACATGTGCCATCCAAAGATGTACAAAAATGCAGGGAGCTCCACTTCCAGCCATTGGGGTAGTTAAGAATGGCTAACTCCGATTGAATAGAATGGACAACACCTCACGCAGTCTGTTCCTGACACCATGGCTAGATGCAGCCGGCATGGTGACTTCCTGCTCATGATGAGATTCACAGAATGAATACCAGATGCAGGAGCAGCTGCCGTATAAAATCCAAACCCTACGTAAATCTTGAGATGCATAAATCAACAGGGCTTTCAGAAATCTCCCCTTCTTCACTACCTGGGGCTATCTGGAAAGGAAAGGATGACCATCAAGGCCATAAAACCAAGCAAGAGACCTGTTTTGATCCTGACTCACCACAAGCTGATAAGAGAGATGAGCCATCCTGAAATATAAGCGAGTCACTTCACAAGGTCTTTGAGGTCTCCATCAGTTTTATTGGCCACATTTGTCACAGAATCAGAACTTTAAATGTGTTGGGACTATAACCGGGTACCTCCACACAGGGATCTAATTTCTCCTTTGTCCCCTCAAAGGTGTATCTCAACAAAGGCTTCTTATGACTAGAGACAGGGACACACCACCCTACTTTACATAAAAGCACATGGCAGGCAACAGTTAAAGACTTTAGCTCATTGCCTCCTCTTCAACCTCTCTTCCTCCATCCCTCCCTCCTTCCTTTCTTCCTCTATTCAGAATATAAGACCTTGACTATAATGAGAAATCTCAAACAAAGCAAGATGAACTTAGGTACATGGAGAAGAAAAGTAACAAAACTGAGCGTTAAGGTCAGATCTGGGATAAAACTCAAATTCCAAAGCCCAGAAACATTCTCCATGCAAACCTGAGCTGTTCCTGCTCTCCTTTAGACAAAGAGGTGATTTCATTACTTTATATTCCTGCCTACCTGGGGCAGTGTCTTTGCTATATAGGTAGATAGAGAAATGACTTAAAGGATATCTTGATAAGGACAGTGCCCTGGCGCACATGTGATTTCTTTCTCTGAGGCTAGACCCTTTCCAGGCCACAGTGAGAGCCTGTCAGAGCCTGCATGAATGCAGCCACGTGTAACTGGAGAGGCTCATGTCACCCCAGTGACTTCACAGGGTCTCACTCACAAGGTAGGGTATGGACCAGTTCTGTTTGGGGAAATTAACAGGCAGGAGTGAAAAACCGCTCTGTAGTGTTTTAATTATTCTTTAATTATGCTCCATGCTCCTCCTCAGCAGGGACTCTACCAGACCTGTCACATCATCAGGGAAAAGGCAGAAGAGAAATGAAAGGATTTCCTGCCTGTATTCCAGGTTTGCAAAGCTTTCTGATCAGTCCAGTTGGGTGTGAAAAGAGAAAAATGTCCCTATCTCAAAAGCCCAATGGGACAGAGGCAGGAAAAAAGGAAATTTGAAAGTAATAACTAAAAGAAAATTCCAGTTCAGGCTTTTCAAGTTCTTTTTTTGTTTGTTTGTTTCTTTTTTTTTTCCTTTATTTTTTATTTCTTCAAGTTACATCTCAATCGCAGTCCCCTCCCTATTCCCCCTCCAGTCCCACCCTCCCACCCTCAACCCCCCATCCTCTTCTCTTTTTTTTTCTTTTAAGTTTAAGGTATATCTTATTTCCCCCTACAGTTTCCCCTTTCAGTCCAACAAATGGCTCTTTCTCTTATAATAACAAATACAATACAGTACAACAGAGGTAAATAGGCCACAGTTATGAGGGTTATATGGCTTAACGTACATTCCCAATGACCAGTCCATATGTATTTGGTACTTGACTTTAACATTCTACTATCTAAACATCTCCGTGAGTTTAAAGGTCTATATCTGACTCAACATTCATACTAACTTGCAACACAATTTTAAAAGTATCTTCTTAGATCTATAACACTCTCTTGACTCCTAAACAACTCAAAATTAAATTATGAGATTCTAGCTATCTGTTCTTCAACCACCTCAGAGACCTGAGAGGGATAAATATATCTGATTTTATAGGAAGTACAGGGCCTGCAGCTTCCCAAACTAAGAAATGACATACCTGTGGCTGCCTGGACAGTTCCCATTTTCTCTCCATACATTACAGCAATGATCTTCAGTCATTTGGCCCCGTTTCTCTGACAGACATTGATTGTAGAGCAGGGGTTATGAAGGACTTACCTACCCTGCCTTGGCAGAGCTAGGCTGTCGACTTACCTGCTTCCAGGTTTTGTCCTTATTGGACAGCATTCTGTCTACAGTTGGGGCAAGGGGATTTTCCTACCAAGAGATAGGCTTGCGACTAATTCAATCATCTCCCACTGGAGATTCTTCGATGCTCATCTTCTACTTGGAGGAGAATAGGGGGTGCTGTCAGGAGTTGATATGTCTTGATATAAAAAAATCTAAAGTTACGAAAACATCTTTGAATGCCATATTCTGCAGATCTCTTGAGGTTTTTGAAGAGGCCCTATCTATCTCTTATATTAGGGTAAGCAGATGTTGCTTGTCTCTTGCCGGTTTATTTCTGATTAGCTTAGAAAGTAACTATAATAGGCTCTCATAGTACCTAACTAAATGACCAGCTTGCATAACCATTAATTTGCATTTCTTAATTACCCTAAACAGTTTATGACAATTAGTAGTAAAAGGCCGAAACATCACATTTCATTTTTTTTCTTTACCTCCTAACCCTTCCATCCCATTTCTCTGGGGTGGGGTGTCCTTATATAACAGTCCCTCATCTCAGTTGAGAGGTCGTATGAGGGCCAAGAGCCTCCTCATTCATTGGGGGGCTCAAGATTCCTTTTTCTTTCCTCCAGAACCCTCTGTTTCTCCAGGAGGCTGGAGAAAATGCCCCCCCCCAAAAAAAATTGGGGCAGCTTTTGTTCCAGAACCCTCTGCTTCCCAGAGGCTAAAGAAAATTCCCCTCAGGGAGGCTTTTGTGCTATGCAGCAGCTCCACCTAGTAGTTAGCCTCAAAGGGAAATTCTTTCTGAGGATGGCCTCATGCCCAGGGCCAGTCCTCTCGGGGACCAGAACATGCTGGGCTCTGAAGATTGGCCCTAGAGTAGAGGGATTTGAAAGTGGGAAAGTCTTAGGATTCCTTGAGTCAATCGCTCATAATTCTTTGATATATTTGGAACATCAAAGCTAGACTCCTTGAGGGTGGGGCAGGCACATGAGCTCACACTATAGTTCAACATCATACTGCTTAGATACATGCCCCCAATGACTGACTGGTTTTTTGTTTCCTTTCAAGTCCACTCAGTACTACACAATAGCTTCAGAAGTTGGTTCATAACGCTCATCACTTGGTTGTGTGACCATAAATAAGTAGGTTGATTTCATTAAATCTCAGTTTCCTTATTGGTCAAATGATCATTCATATATTTCTTACTTTTTTACACATTATGAAGATGTGATAATGATAGACCTTTGTGATAGGCTAAACATGTCCCATTATGTCTCATATATGATATATAGAATATTCTATACCAACCAGCAATTGTACACTAATGTTTAATACAGCACCATTCACAATAACTAAGTATTTAGAATCCACTTAGGTTCTGCCCAGCAGAGGGATAAGTATAGAAAGCATGGCATTTATTCATTTTTTTTAAATTAGTATTTACTCATTTTGCTTTATTTGTATAAGTGTTTTGTCTATCTATATGAATGTGTACCATATGAACCACAGGAGTGTCTGGTGCCCATGGAGGTCTGAAGAGGACATCAGAATCTCCTGGAAATTAAGTTATAAATGGTTGTGAGTAAATATGTGGGTGCTGGGAACAAAACATAGGTACTCTACAAGAGTAATCTGGTAGTTTGAATAAGAATCGACTCCTTAGGCTCATATATTTGAATACTTGGTCATCAGGGAGTAGCATTACTTCAGAGAAAGAGAGAGAGCGATTAGGAGGTATAGCCTTGATTGAGTAGGTGTGGCCTTCTTGGAGGAAGTATATCACTGGGGGTAGGCTTCGGAGTTTCCAAAGTGTCTCCCTCTGCCTGCTACCTATGGATCCAGACAGATGTAGAACTCTCAGATACTTCTCCAGCACCATATCTGCTTATATGCTTCCATGCTTCCCACCATGATGATGTGGACTAAACCTCTAAATCTGTAAGCAAGTCCCAATTAAATGATTTCTTTTATAAGAGTTGCTGTTGACCCACTGGTCTGTTTGTATACCAGTAACATGCTGTTTTTATTACTATTGCTCTATAGTACAGCTTGAAAACTAGTATGGTGATACCTCCAGATGTTTTTTTTTTTTTTTTAATGGTGCAGGATTGATTTAGCTATTCTGTTTTTTGTTTGTTTGTTTGTTAGTTTATTTGGTTTTTGTTATTCCATATAAATTTGAGAATTGCTTTGTCCAGATCTATAAAGAATTGTGGTGGTATTTTCGTAGGAATTGCATTGAATCTGTATATTGCTTTTGGCAGGATGGCCATTTTTATTATGTTGATCTTACCTATCCATGAGCATGGGAGATCTTTCCATCTTCTGATGTCCTCTTCAATTTCTTTATTCAAGGACTTGAAGTTCTTGTCATACAGGTCTGTCACTTGCATGGTTAGAGTTACCCCCAGGTATTTGATATTATTTGTGGCTATTGTGAAAGGTATTGTTTCCCTAATTTTCTCAGCCCATTTATTTTTTTATATAAAGAAGGGTTTCTGGTGTTTTTCTTTTAAATTAATTTTGTATCCAGCCACCTTGCTGAAGGTGTTTATCAGCTCTAAGAGTTCTCTGGTAGAAAGAACCCATACACCTATGGTCACTTAATTTCTGACAAAGAAGCCAAAACCGTACAATGGAAAAAGGACAGCATCTTAAACAAATGATGCTGGTCTAACTGGATGTTGACATGGAAAACAATGAAATTAGACCCATACTTATCACCTTGCACAAAACTTAAGTCCAAGTGGATCAAAAACCTTAACACAAGGTCTGACACACTAAATCTAATAGAAGAGAAAGTGAGGAAAAGCCTTGAACTCATTGGCACAAGTGACAACTTCCTGAACAGAACACCAACAGCTCAGGCTCTAAGACCAACAATCAATAAATGGGACCTCATGAAACTGAAAAGCTTCTGTAAGGAAAAAGACACTGTCAATCGAACAAAACAGCAGCCTACAGATTGGGAAAAGATCTTCACCAACCCCACATCTGACAGAGGACTAATATCCAAAATTTACAAAGAACTCAAGAAATTAAATGCCAAGAAACCAAATAATCCAATCAAAAAATGGGGAACAGAGCTAAACTGAGAATTCTCAAAGGAGGAATCCCTAATGGCTGAGAGACACTTGAAGAAATGCTCAGCATCCTTAATAATCAGAGAAATGCAACTCATGAGGACTCTGAGATTCCATCTCACACCTGTCAGAATGGCTAAGATCAAAAACTCAAAAGACAGCACATGCTGGCAAGGTTGTGAAGAAGGGGGAACACTCCTCCATTGCTGGTGGGAGTGCAAGCTTGTACAACCACTATGGAAACCAGTCTGGTGATATCTTAGAAAACATGGAATAGCTCTACCTCAAGACCCAGCCATACCACTTCTGTGTATGCATCCAAATGATTCCTCACCAAATCACAAGGATATATCCTCATCTGTGTTCATAGCAGCCTTATTTGTAATAGCTAGAAAATGGAAACAACCCAGATGTCCCTCAACTGAGGAACTGATTAAAACAACAACAAAAAAAAAAACCTGTGGTACATCTACACAATGGAATACTACTCAGCCATCAGAAACAACAAAATCATGCAATTTGCAGTCAAATGGATGGAATTAGAGAAGCTCATCCTGAATGAGCTAACCCAGACTCAGAAGGATGCACATGGCATCTATTCACTTATAATCGTATTTTAGCCATATAGTACAGAATAACCATACTACAGCCAATGCACCAAAGGGAACAGGAACATAGACTTTGTTACCTGCCAATGAGACACTTTGCCCTAATTGTACTTCCTTGTAGGCCTTCAGTGTATGAGGAGACTCTTGGCCCTCATATGACACTGAACTGGGGTCAGGGACTGATATGTATGGACACTCCACTCCAGAGGAGTGGGATTGAAGGGATAGGGCATAGAGGGTGGGAGGGCAGGACTGGGAGGGGTGGAAAGGGTACTGTGATGGAGATGTAACCTGAAGTAATAAACATTAAAAAAAGAGTTGCTGTGGTATTGATGTCTCTTCACAGCAATAGAACATTGACTAAGTAGTAAGTGCTTGTAACCATTGATCCATCTCTTCAGCACTGAAGCATGGTATACACATGTCATTATACACAATGACATTTTATTCAGCTGTAAAGTAGAAAATTCAGGAAAATGGATCTAACCTGAGGTTATCATATTAAATGAATGAACACACACTCAGAAAGACAAATGTTGCATGTGTTCTCTTGCTTGTACACCCTAGGTTTAATATAAAAGCACGCAGTTATGTAGGTATGCATGGCATGAAAGTTGAAGCAAGGTTGTCTAGGGACAGGAAGGGGACAACAAGAAGAGATGAGGAGGGAGAGAGGAGAGGTACAAGGATCCCTGGTCAATCACATTATGTAACTGTGTGAAAATGTGCAGTAATGTGTTCAATGAATATCAACTTATTAAAACTTAACCATACAGAATGGTGGCTTTAAGGATATACTTGAAGGCCTCCTAGCCCAGCACTTTGGAGTCTTCAGAAAGCAGAGACAAGAGAGGAGTCCAGGATCCTACAGGAAGAGAGAACAGAATGCACTCTGCTCCTGGGAAGTGGTTCCAGGTTGAGCTAAATCAAGTCCTGGTCCTCTGTAGTCACATTCCAGAGAAGGCACAGGGCCCTAATTACCATCTCCCTGGGCCATTTCTACAGGATGCAGTTGAGCTTCCTCTCAATTTCTACGGATGCAGTTGATCTTCCTCTCAGTAATTTATCCACATTCATTCCTCCCCTTCCATCTCCAGAAGACAGTGGTATCCCTGTAATTACATGACCCTGAGTTGCACTCAATCTTCTCCCCACTGTGGCCTGCCTGGGACTGATTCTGGATGCCTGCTGGCTGTAGCCATCAAGGCCAATACACCCATAAGGTATTTAGTCCCCACCCTATTCTGGGAGCTTGTACAAGTCTTCCTACTCTTCCACATATAGTTACTGCATGCATGAGAGGCCTGTAGTGTGGTTATTTGAACCAAATTGAAGTACCTTTATTTTACTTGTTGATATAAAACAACAAAGGGAAAACTAGGTATGCTGTTTTGCTTTCCCATTGCTGTGATAAATATCAGAATCAAAAGCAACTTGGGGGAGGAAAAGGTTTCCTTCATCTTATAGTTTACGGTCCACCATGAAGAGAAATCAGTTCAGGAAGGTGGAAAGCTGGAGGCAGGATATGAAGCAGAGTCCATGGAGGGACATCTCTTACTGACTTGCTCCCCATGGCTTACACAGCTTGCCTTCTTATGCCACCCAGAACTACCTATTTAGGGGTTAGACCACTGTCAATGGGCTGGGACATCCCAAATCAATTATTAATTGAAAAAAGCCTACAGTCTTGCCAACATGCAATCTGTGGTTGCATTTTTCCCAATTAATGACCTCCCAGACAGCTCTAGCTTGTGTCAGGTTGACAAAAATCCACTGAGGACACTACCACGTGTGTTTCATGAAACCAGGTCTGGGATGGTAAACGGAAGGGATCTATTGATGCTGGAAAATTGAAGTTTTCTTCCTTCCTGAACTTACAAAGATTCTAAGTCCCCATGGGTAGTTTGATATAGCTATGTGCAGTATAGGCACAAATTAGGATAAGATCATCAATACTGTAATAGCTGTGTGGTTCAAAGATATCTTTGCTCACATACAAACCACATTTTATTATTGTCACATGAGATGATTCTAGGTGGAACCTGGATGCCCAAGCTAAAATGTTCATCACTGAATATTCTTTCCCACGTGCCTGAGATGAACCCACAACAAACAGTTCAAACTCATGCTTGCATGGAAATTGACTCAAATTAAGGCCAAGTTCAAAGGTGAGAGGAGTTATCTTTGAGTGTTGAATGCATAGGAATATTGGTGAAGCATAGACAGCATCAAACTATAAGGCTGGCCCAGGAAGGGATCCCAGCACTTCCCCCAGGGTTTGAGAGACTCCATTTCTGCAACCATGGTTCTGAATGACTTTACTGTGGAACTCTTGCCTCTGTTTAATCGCCCCTCAAGTTTCTTCTAGTTTACCTGAATGCTTGAAGGGAAACATGGAAGCTGCCCATTGCAGAAGGAGGATCATATATTCACCTTCAGCCTGGTGCTGCAGAGAGATCCATTGGCTCACCATTTTCCCCTTCTCTTCCTCTACATACTAAGTCAACATCAGGAAGGTTTGAAAGACAAGTGCTCTACAATTTCTAAATCATGTCTAAAACTTGTCAGCTTTCCTTCCAAGGTTACTTGGTTAGCAGTAAAGCATGCTGCCTGTGAGCTTTTACCTCCAGCCTGTAATTATTCCACTTAGGTTTTTTCCCCTCTATGAAACACATTCATTCTTAACAGGTATGTGAATTTCCTCTCTTTTACTTTGAGTTTTATCTTAAATGTTCTGAAAGTGTCCTGAATTTCAAATGATCTTCTAATGAATAACATTTGAAATGCAATCAATTACTTGCTAAATCTACACCATCTAATTTGGTGCCCACTTGCCACAAGAGTCTATCTAGCATTTGAAGTGTGGCCTGTCCCAACAAAGGTATATCTTTAAAATGAAACTGCAAAATATTTCATTAATAGCTTTCATGTTGGTTGGATGTTAAACAATGATATTATAGGCATATGAGATTAGTAAAAATATTACTAAAATGGATTTTCCTCGTTCCTTTTCTTCTTTTCAGTGTGGTTCCTAGAATATTTAAAATATGGCTTGCATCATATTTTGATAGTAGAGACCAAAATAATTAGTTTTATAACCTTGGATTTTTTTTTCAAGCCAATATTCTTCAGGGGAAACCTGTCTATTCTTAGAAAACAGTTGTAACATTTCATGTATATAGAAGTTAGGCTTTTAAAGGGACTATTTACAATTAACATTTGATCAATTGACTGATTATTTAGTATAAGCAGAATGTGGCACCCTATAGATTGACCCTTGGCCCCAAAGAGTTCACAGCTAAGAAGATGGATTAAGGTTATCAAATATACGATTAATTTAAAATGCCAACCTCCTCCATTATTCTGAAGTGTCATAAGAAGCAATACATTTTGAATATTTAAAAACTTTCCCAGGTAGAAGGCTTCTGAAACTCTGAGTTCAGGTCATGAATATCTATATGCAATCTGGAAAGTACACAGGAATTGCTAAGGAATTTATATTCCACAAAATAAAAAAAAAACAGTAATTAAATCATAAAATACTCTTTTAAAATTTTATTGTCAAGGATTAGAAATGTAACGTAGTGGTAGAGTGCTTGTTGAACATATACAAAGCTCTGGGTTACATCCTTACCTCCACGAATATGTATCCTTAAATAACAATAGCAAAGGCAGCCTGAGGGCACACACCCAGCTTTCTTTTCAGCTTGGGAAAGGAGTTGGTGTAAGGTGTTTCCTTGTCTTAGAAAGCTTCAGGAAAATTTCCCATCAGCTCCAGCACACTGAAGCTGCTATAATTATGGTGGAAGGTTGCCAATGTCTATCTCAAGCAGGTAGCAGAACTTAGCAGTGTCCTGCCTATGATAAAGGTGTGAATGACGGAGGAAGCCATGGAATCTTGGTCTATGGTGGTGGAGAGCCACTGAGGCCAGGAAATATGTCAGGGTCAGAGTCTCTCCAAGGAGGCCCCAGAAAGCTAGGGTGTGATACTATAAAGGTGAAGCCTAGGTTGAGTTTGGATGCTGGTGATACCAGAGCCATGAGACGTTCACCAAGAAAAGCTACATACAGGGAGTAGAGCCAGGCCAAGGAAGGACACATGTTTCAAGCATCAAAGCTGGAGCGGGAGCCACCTAAGTTCTTTGAAATGGAAGTCCTAGAGAGCAGATATGGAACCTCAGGATCTGGGGTTCATTCTACTGGACCTCAGTCTTGCTTTAATCCAGTCTATCCTCTCATTGCACCCTTAATACACCCTTTTGGCTACAGTGTTTCATCAGAGCAACAGAAAAGTGACTAAAACGCTGCCCCATCCGTTTGTGAGGTCCATAAGGGCAGAAAGCACATTTTATTCCTCCATCCTGCCACACTTCTCACAGTGACTCTGTAACACCCTGGAGTTACCAAAGCTGAGTCCTCTGCTGTACTTCAAACTTTCTCCAAAGCCCACAGTGTTCTGGTCACCACTCTAGTCTCTACTCCATCCCCATCTTGCTAGGTTCTACTTTTCTGTTTTCCACATATGACTCCTTCCCTCCTCCCCCCGCCCCTTTTGGAAAGCTTTTTTGATAAGAGCCAGACAGTATACATTTAATGTTTCATTTTTAACTTTCACAACTGCTCAAATCTATCATGGTAACACAAAAGCCACCTAGATAATTCTGAAATGGATGGGTGTGGATGTGTTGAGACTGGAGTTTATTTGCAAAATTAACTGAGAGGCTGGGTTTATCCTATGGGCTACAATTTGTCAATTCCTGTTCTGAAGGAGAATAGCCCCAAGATTTTATATAAACTAAAATCACCAATAAAACTATGCTTGCGTTTCTTTCACTCCCAACTCACCATTGCAGATGTTTTTTCACATGATCAAGCAGAAAGTTCCACATGTATATGTACATATGTGTATATATGTATATATGTGCATGTGTATATATAGGTACATATTTATGCATTAATCAAAAACACACATGGTACATTCAAACAACACTTTCTACCTTGAAGTCACTATGTTGTAATTTTCCTTGAAAACTTTTCCCTATTATCACACACTGAACTATCTCATTCTTTAAATAATGACATCATCACTATGTAGATAGATAGTATGTTAACTGGGTTTTTAGTGAACACCAGTAATTTCAGTGCTTGTGAGGCTGTGGCAGAAGTATTGAAAAACCAGCTTGGGATACATAATATGACCCTATTTCACACATGTACACACACACACACACACACACACACACACACACACACACACACACGGAGGGGGGGAGAGAGAGAGGTGAAGGTTAATCACCTCTATTAATTGATATTTAGTTTCTTTTTTGTTTAAGACGTGTTTGTTTAATTATTTGATGTACATGAATTGTTTTCTTTTTTTAATAATTTATTTTTTATTTCTTCAAGTTACATCTCAATCACAATCCCCTCCCTACTCCCCCCTCCAGTCCCACCCTTCCACCCTCCTCCCCCTCAACCCCCCCATCCTCTTCCCTTTTTTTTTTTTTTTTTTTTTTTAGTTTAAGGTATTTCTTTTTTACCCCCAACAGCTCTCCCTCTCAGTCCAAAAAATGGTTCTTTTTCTTATAACTATAAATACAATACAAAACAACAGAAATAAATAGGCCACAATTATAAGAGTTATATGGCTTAGCATACATTCCCAATGTCCAGTCCATATGTATTTGGCACTTGACTTTAACATTCTACTATCTAACCATCTCCATGTGTTTAAAGTTCTATATCTAACTCATCTTTCATACTAACTTGCCTCACAATTTTAAAAATATCTTCTTAGATCCAGAACACCCTCTTGATTCCTAAACAACTCAAAATTTAACTATGAGACTCTAGCTATCTATTCTTCAACCACCTCAGAGACGTGAGAGGGCCACTGGTATGTCATTTCTTAGTTTTGGAAGCTGCAGGCCCTGCACTTCCTATATAATCAGATATTTAGGTTCTTTAGAACCATTTGAAAATATAAAGTGCACTTCAATGAAGACATTGGAACACATGTCTAAGTCCACATATTGAGTAAATTTCTGGAATAGAAATGTTTGTGTTAAATGTATGTGAGATTTAAATTTTTCCAAATATTCATATTTCCAAATTGTCCACCAGAGAGAGGTAAGAATTTATGTTCTCATCAACAATATATGGGGAAAGAAAGGCATTTTATTTAAGGGGCATATATTTCTGCCAGATGAAGAGGTAATTTTATAGAGAGTATAAATAACCTATAGAAAAATAACTGCAAAGTTATATTACATAAAAAGGCTGACTTTTGTACAACTGTTTCACTTTCATTCATCTTTTAAATTTGTAACAAGAAATTTTAAATTAGACAATAAATGCAATTAAAAATAATACTCTTTTACTTTAGGGAAAACATAAAAATGTTATAAAGATAGAAGGAAGGGAAGCATAAGCTAGTAAAATTCAGGGGAAAAATGTAGTAATTCAGGAAGGGAGAAGTTTGGGGAGACATAATATTAACCTGAGGCAAACACAACACAACATACCCAGGTATCAAAACATCATATTGCCCTGATAATAGGAATATTTTCATGTATCCAATCAAAATAAATTTAGTTAAATAAAAATTATAACAGAGTAAAAGGAAAGAAATGTACCCTGCAGCCCACAGCCACCTGAGGACTTCTGCTATGAGCCTTGTGTTACACCGAGAACCTGTCAGCTCTGTGGAGGGCTAGTTTCTGTGGCCAGAAGTTGTACTTTGCCTTTACTGAGATAAGACCACTTTTGATACCACATTCACATATTCACTTGAACACTGACTGGCCAGAGACAGCACCTCAAAAACCACTGACCTGCAAATAAATGTCCAGTTGTCCACTCAACAAAGGTAGGATAGTCATAGCCAAAGTCCCAATCCACAGTCCAACTACAGGTGTTTTGTTCCCACTGCAAACGCACAACATGAAAAACCATACATACTATGTGGCCTCAAAAAAAAAATATTCCCACAATAACGTTCCCTTAGGCATGTAACTTAGAAGACACGCAAGATAATCAACTCTAAAGAACAACCCTAAATATGTGCAACAAATTCAGAAAGGATATGAATAAATGTTGGAATGAGACCAGGAAAGGTCTCTACAGAGATGCAGTTGACGTGGAGAAAGAGATCCAGAGAGCCACTGTGAACTGGGACTGTTGTTTGTCTGCCAAGCACACTCGTATCCCATGCTTTGTGCCTCTGCTCAGGTGTGTTGCCACAGTAGCCTCAGGCTTTCAGCTGCCCTTCATCTGTACTTTTGCCATAGCCCCCTTGTCTTAGTTAGGGTTTTTATTTCTGTGAAGAGACATCATGACCATTACAACTCTAATAAAGGAAAACATTGAATTGGGGCTGGCTTAAAGTTTCAGAGGTTTGGTCCATTATCATCCTAACAGGAAGCATGGCAGTGTGCAGGTAGACATGGCACTAGAGAAGGAATTGAGAGTTCTTCATCCAGATCAGCGGGCAGCAAGAAGAGAATACCAAACTGGGCATAGCCTGAACAGCAGAGAACTCAAAGCCCGCCTCCAGTAACACACTTTCTCCAACAAAAGCACACTTCCTAATAGTGTCACTCCCTGTAGGCCAAGCATTCAAACACACGAGTCTATGGCCGCCATCCCTATTCAAACCATCACACCCCATAATAAGCAGAGTGCACCACCTTGACCCCTTGTTTTACTTGCATTAGCCAACAGTATGTATGCACAGGTGCCGTTTGGCCAGTTCTGAGCTTGACCTCCTAAGATTCTTTAAAAGAAAAATATCATGGAACAGTTAACACTTGCTGGTCTCAGCAGAAGAGATGGGCAGGACAGCCTTGGGGCCATGCATGCTGAGTAGGTAGGTCTAAGCTAGGCAACCCTAAGCTGACCTGAAGGTAGGTGAGTGGTCCAGCCTAGCCAACAGCAGTTAAGCCCAGGTTTCATCAGCTAACTGTCTGTTAACCACCAGACTATACCAACAGTGATAAATAGCTAATGCACACAGTACCAACAGTGGGGACAGTTTGTGCCACATTAATAATTCATTAGCTAGCAGTCATATAAACTGTGGGCATGGGTTTGGCCTCAGTCCTTTTGTGTAATACATGTTCATTCAGACCCACTGTTCACTAAGGTACTAAGCCAATTTCCCGGGGACATACTGAATTCAGGTGGAGACCAGGCCCCTGGTGTGCAAGACTCAAGTTCAAAAAGGGAAGATGGCAGCAAATGAAATAGCCAGGGAAGGTTGATGGCCAGGGTATGGTTTCTCAAAATAACTGTCTGGCTGCTTTCAGCAACGTGGACAATGGACAGTGTATTCCAAAGGTAACTTTTCATTTCAGCCCGTACTCGCTGGACAAGAAGCCAGCGTTAAGTCCCTAGAGCAGGATGTTCCAGGTAGTGGGAACAGCTAGATCAGAGACGCAACCTGAAGAGGACCTGTACACTCATGCAAGAAGGGTCTAGTGCATGGGAACACAGGGAATCCTTCTCTTGTGGAACCCTTTTGCTCCTTTCAGACAGTTGGCCCCTCACTATAGCTGGGGAAATGTGCGGCTCGGTTTGCTCTCCTGCACTGTTTTCAATGGTACTCAGCAACAACCTGCTTTTCTTTAATAAGCTTTGGTTTGGACTTCAAATATAAATGGAAACATTCCCTCACCCTGTCCTTTAAAACAACTTGCCAGCCCTGATCCTCACTAAACCCAATGAAGGCAAAACAATGAACTGTGAGCCAATAGCCTCAATGGGGAAAGTGAAAAGATTTCAGGTTCTGAATCCTCAGAGGCAGTGAAACCTCTTCTTGTCCATCCTGTGGTCTGTGCTCTTTAGTAGACCTTTCTGTGTGTGAATTTGAAGACGGTCTCACTGTGTAGCCAAACTGCATTCAAACACACCATGTAATTTAGATCCTGCAGATTCTGTGACCTTGAGAGGATTATCGGAACTCTGTACGCTTCAGATTTATTTATGAAATGATACCTCTCAGAAACCAGCTATAGGCTGATATGAGGGTTAAATAAGATGATGATGTTCAATGTCTTGTTTAAACCACAGAGTCATTTGATTGTGAGGAACACTAGTTATTAAAGACGATGTGCACCTCTTTCCTGCAGGGGCACTGAATGGCCCTTTATCCATACTGACTAGGTAGACTAAAGAATATCCTAATGCTTACATGCAGCATTTTAGGTGTTATAGATCTAAGAAGATACTCTTAAAAGTGTGTTGAAAGATAGTATGAATGTTGAGTCACATATAGACCTTTAAACTCATGGAGTTGGGTAGATAGTAGAATGTTAAAGTCAGGGGCCAAATAGGTATAAACTGAACATTGGGAAGGTATACTGGGCCAATTTACTCTCATAAATGTGGCATATTTATATCTATTGTTTTGTATAATACTTACTGTTATAAGAGAAGGAACCAGCTGTTGGACTGAAAGGGGAAACCTCTGGAGGGAAGAGGGTGGAAGGGCGGGTTAGGAAGGGGGAATAGGGAGGGGTTTGTTACTGAGATATAACTTGAAGAAAAAAAAATAAAGTATTTAAAAAAAAAAGAATATCCTAATGCTTACATGCAGCATTTTAAAGTAAACATGAAACATACTTTTATGATCTGGCAACTTTATCATTTTAAGACAATTAATGAAGCCTCCAATGTTTCCAAGGGGCAGATTATCACCCAATCTGTGCTGCGCTTTTTTTTTTTTTTTTCTGGAGGCATTCATGGAGGCACAACCAAGACTTTTCTTCCCTAAATATTCCCATATAGAAATTCTGATTACATCCCATTACACATCAGCCATAAGTCTAAAATATGCAAAGTGCAGCATTCATTTTGGGACTATCTATTTTGTTTATGTGATAGTCTGACATCTGAGCTCAAAATAAATATTTTAGAAATCTCCGCCATGTCTCATAATCCACTAATTGATCCTTCTTCAAGCTAGCGTCTTTCTTTCAGCATTAAACTTTGAATATCTGAATTATAATTAGCACTTCCCCAATACGCCTTTCCTTGTAAGTGGAGGGAGTGAACAGGTTCAGTGTCAGGTTACAGCAGCACTCATAAATGGTCCTGCTGCTGGAAGCACAAATTGCACCTCTGGTCATTGGCTTTGGATTTGTAAAAATCCCAAGAGTCACATGCATTTCTTTCACTGGATAGCACTGAATAGGTAATACCAATGTTACTGGGCAACTCAAAAATGCATGATAGAAGTGTCACAGTTACATTCTAAGTGATGCTATCTACATAGAAAATGTTTTCCCAGGCTGATTTTAAAAATGTGATGGCACAGCTAACTATCTGGCTAACTGCATATTTTAGCACAGACTTTCTGGCCTTAGAAGAGAAAGAAATAGTTAGCTCACAAATGCCAGAGAGACAGTTGGCCATTCCTCTGTACCCTAAACCACTAGCACAAAGATTGAACCAAAGGACCATCTTCAAAGGTCAGTGTGTTATCTCTGCCCCATTTTTCAAAAGGGCCTAGTAGACAGCTGAAAGTTTCACGATTGAAGCACATACATCCTTCGTCAAAACTTGTTGAAGCCAAAATCACTGATCACTTCCACACTCTACAATTCAGCAATCTGAACCCAGCAGTTGCATACGATATGGGTGATCACTTGGCCCATCTTCCTCCCTCGGCTTTCAGGACATCCTTGTGATTTCTTGATGCACTCCCTGATGAGAGCCTCATCAGCCAGTGTCCCTAGCCATGCTGGACTGTGTGCTGCTCCCAGAAAACCACTTAAGTTCAAAGTTGGGTGTCATTATTTCTGCTGATTAGCCAGCCTAGGGTGATTTTCATATTTCTTCCCTTCCTAATGAAACACTCTTCATTCTTTGAGATTTGAAATCTCTAGCTCCACATCTCAGTACCTCTTAGGAGTCTTCTCCCTACTCTCACATTCCTTCTCTCATTTCCAGCTCTGTGTAAGAATTATAATGGGAGTGATCTGAACAATTATAGAAGGGATGGGAGCAGTAATAGGAGTCATAAAAGCAGAAGGACGAGAAGACGGCAAATTTATTGAACATTAGCTATTACCAGGCACCGGACTAATTCCTTCCCATTTACTATTTTATTGAACCTTGTGAGAGCAGTTATCATCATTACTTTATAGACGAGCCTAGGGCTTTGAAAAGGGGCTTAAATTACCTGGGATCACCCAGCTAGCAAGTGGTAGAGAAGAGATTTGAAACCCAGTCGTAATACCATCCAGTCAAGATGAAAAGCCACCACTCCTTCCTGCCACATCACACCATGTGAGATTTATAGGTGTCTCTAATTCCTACCCCCTCCCTCAAGGTCAGGAAGCAGCCCTACGGACTGGAAGCTCCACTATTGTGTTTAGTGCATGTTTTGTTAACTGCATAAAAGATGCCAGTGTACCTTTTGGAGTTATAATATACATGTAATGATCCAAACTGCACCTTTGTGAATAACACTGGATGTGGCTAGTGGTAATCAGTTAGTCTCCGACTTAACCCCACATGTTAACCCCCACAGTGGGTATCAGGGGAAATTATTGTACTGTAAAATTATGTTGGTTCCATGGTAAAACGTCCTTCTGCCCTGGATCTTTTACAGTTTCTTGGCTGTATTTCCAGATGAACAATGGGTTTTAGCTGGATGTTTGAATAGCAGAGTTTACTCTAGCAGATCCTGTATGTGCCCTCTCTGCAGCAGCAGCCCCTGAACTGACGGAGACTGACACCAGTCAGATTTGATCTGAGTGGCGCTTTCATGTCCTGGTGACACTCCAAAAAGCTTTATGTACTCAAAATGAGACATGGCTTTCAGCTGTTGTTGGAAAATGTCCTACAATCTACTGTCAATGTACAGTCACAGGTAGGGAAAACTCAGCCATCACTCCTACTATAGCCAGCTTTCTCCACTTGTCCTCATCAAATCTGCTCAAGAATGTCACTACCATCTTTCTGTGGTATTCAGCAGCTCAGTATGCTCCCTCGGCTCTCTCTTCACCCAAAAATTCATGAACTAAACTCATGTTGGTCACATTACTCTCTAAATAAGTAAAGACCAATACAGGCATGTATGTGTTGCTTCTTACTTGGCAAACATCTTTCTGATTCTTGTTTACTGTACTTTTCTCAAGTGAATACAGCCCATTCTCTCGGGAAACCTTTTCTTTTCATGAAATATTTTATTTAATATTTATACATTCATATAATGTTTGGATCTTGTCCACCCCCCATTTCCTCCCCTTCAACTCCTGCCCTATGTGCCTCCTTACATTTCTCTTCCAACTCCATGAGCATGTCTTTCCCTTCCAACTTTACAACTCCATGAACATGTCTTTCCCTTCCAACTCCAGGAGCATGTCTTTCCCTTCCAACTCCATGAGCATGTCTTTCCCTTCCA
>CAJQZJ010004687.1:559477-578740 GCA_907164525.1 Lophiomys imhausi | reverse complement strand
TCTCTCTCTCTCTCTCTCTCTCTCTCTCTCTCTCTCTCTCTCTCTCTCATGTATGTGTGTGTGTCTATCTCTGTCTCTCTTGCATTTAATACCCACTGAATACATTTAATACTGTCTGTATATTCATGTGTATTGGAACATCTTCTAATGTGTGGCATCCTCTCTAGGCCTGTATCCTTGGAGAAAATTGACTCTCCCTCTCCTAGTACCCATAAATTGCCAGTAGCGCCTCAGATAGGGGTGGACTTACTGAGCATCTCCCCCTGTCCATGCAGGGATTTGGGTTGGTTTGATTTCATCCAAATATGGTGTATGTCATCTCAGTTATTATGAGTATATTTGTATGAATTCACTGCCATGTCCAGCAAACAATTTTGCTATAGAAATCTATTTCCTTTGACTTCTATAGTTTTTCTGCCCCCTCTTCCGTGATGGGTTCTTGAATCTCAGGGAATAGTGGTTGGGCAAAATTGACCAAGTCAGCTTAGAAATGTCAAATTAAAAGGTGAGAAGCACAGGGACTGCATTAAAACAAATATTTTTATTTGTTTTATTTTTAATAGCAGGTATTTGGTACATACTAATGTCTGTTTATGTGCCCTCCACAGCACTAGAGCTTCGACTGAGAAGTGCCCTGTTCCAGCGTCCTCGGCTTTGTAAGGCAAAAATATTGCAGATACTCGTAAAGTGCTGTTAAGACTGGTAAGTTTGTAAAGAAATAGGAACAAGAGGCCTCATTGCTAGGGATGTCTGGGAAGACATGAATTACAGAGAAGTATCCCTCAATATCAGGACAGGCATGCTGATCATTCCATTAGATACCTGGGATAGCTGGTGCCTGGATAACATGTTGTAGGCAGGAGGGATATGACAATGGCTATTATCCTCTTCTTACTGTCAAGGAGCTTATGATGGAATGCTCAGAAAGACCAAAAATGCATCTATCCAACAATGGCAGTGTCTGAAAGCTGTGGTCTTTAGAGTTATAATAATGCTCTTCTATTTAACTGCGACTATCATGGCTTTGGGTTCTGATCATTCCTTCTTGCCCATCAAAGGTTTAGACAATCTATCTTTGGGTGCTCAACTTACCTGTACCCCTGACCCTCAGTTTCTAATGTCCTTTTCTCCAGTGAACCCCTCCCCCATTGTGTATCTATGAACTATTGTCAGGTAGACCTTGGACACTGGAATCACTTAAAAAGTCTCCATGGTCACAGCCTAGGTTTCAGCTTTGAACTCAGACTATAGATTCTTCTCCTTTCATGGCTTTTTCAGCACTAGCCCTGTGAGCAGATGAGGTCCTTATTCTGTCTTCCCAGCTATACTGAACACCATTTCATGCCCTGGTATTTATAGTAGTAGGTACTCTGTGGAAATCCATCCATACTCCACAGGTGTTTGTGAAGTACCTGCTGAGTGCTGGGCACACAGATGGGCTCAGACATTACAGTCTGCTGGGGACTTAACATCCAGCCCCTTTCCTTAAAACCACTCTACTAAGAAGCTGCTCTTTGGGAATTTAATCTACTTCCTTTCTATCTAATTCTCTCCAGGCTTCAGAGGAGTTCTATTATGATTGTACATGTGTTTGATCCCTTTCTGCTAAGAACCATGGGAATGAACAAGCTAAGAAACCCTGTGCAGCCATCTTGTATTTAAGGTAGACCTTTCTTTTGCAGTTTGCAGCAGTTTTCTATACTTGAAGTATTACCCAAAACTCTCCAAATTCCCTCTGGAGCTGAAGGATTTAATCTGCCCCTAGGAGGTCTTTTAAGTGATAAAACAAGTCAAATATATTTCTACAGTGGAATCAGGGAAGCTCAGCCCCATGGTAAGTATCAGTATATGTGTTTGATCTTCAAAGCAATTGTCATGAGCATGCTATGTCAGAAAAATATGTGAACATAGTTGTGTCTTACCGCAATGCTGGAATTTGTTGGATAGCAATAAAGTTACAAGGAGCAGAGGTGTCAATACCAACAACTTGCCAGATATTCCTGCTTCTATTTATAGCCCAGGCAAAGCTAAATACAGATTATCTTATTGCAACATTATTTACTTATATTAATTTTCAAATCACACAACATAGTAATGTAATGTTATTTATCTATCCGTGTATCTCTCTGTCTCTATCTATATCTACCTGTCTATATCTATCTATCTATCTGTCTACCTACTTACCTATACATACATGTAGCTGAAAGAATAGCTTTAAATAACTAAAGAGGCACAGTGTGCAAGGACTTTCAGAGGCCTGTGAAAATTACTATGTTCCTTACATTTAAGATTAAGTGGAGACTCTTGAACAACAGGGATGTAAGAGTCTCTGAATTGATAACAAAAGGGACCAAGCTGGGGCAGATTTTGCACTGCTGTTGTAGAGTGAGGCTTCGAGGCCAGAGCTAAGCTGCAAGGACAAGGGAAAGCCAAGGATAAGATCAGGTGCAGATGAAGAAACAGGCACACCAATGCAAGCAGGCCCACAAAGGGACCAAGAGGACAGGGAGATATCAGTTCAAATAGGTTGTGTTAACTGTGGGTACCAATCCCAGCTGAAGCCCTGTGGCAGTCTGGAGTTCTGTCTGTCAGTACTTGACAGATATAGGGGGTGAACAGATGACAGACAGATTGGGGGCCATCACCATGCAGCACTGGGCATCTGCCTCCATGGAGTCCAGGAGAGGGAGTTACACCCTTTCCTTACTCTGGTGTATCTGATAAGTTCTTGGGCCTGATTTTCTCATGTCATTGTAATACACTCACATGCACTCAACTCACCCTAATAAATGTATAGGATGTCTCCCTCTCTACACTCAACAACAACTCATTAATCAGTCTGTGCTGCCTGGATGGAGCCTGAAGCCAGTGTCATTCATGTGTGTCCCTACCCCCCATACTCAGAATCATCCTCCATCCTCAAAAATGAAGTGAAAAACTGTTCATAAAATGAGTCTTTCTGTGAAAGGCCCAGTTTACATAGTATATATATTATATTGTATACAGCATAGGGTAACTTAAGCAGGCACAGCTGGACCATAATGGTGATTCACTAATATCGGTAAACCATAGGCTCATTTCCCAGGAAGAGAAAAAGCTGTGCATCTTGATATCAATCTTTTTATAGAGAATCAGTGATAAATGGGTCCAAGTTAAGCCTCCTTATCAGGATACTTCATCCACCAGAAAACTCTGTTAAAATTTTCAGGCTGAGAAGACTCCTACTCAGGTGCCACAATGCCTCCCTCATATGCAAGTCCAGCTTCTTGAACAAGGCCTACAAGGATTCTGATCTCATTCTTGTTCACGTGACCTTTGCTTATCACACATAAGCCACAGTAAAAGCTTTCTTGCCTTTCTTTCTGAACCAGGTGCACTTTAGTCCTCAGAGACTTTGAACATACTCTTTCCCGATTAGGACCCATATTTCACATATCATCCTACAACTGTCTCATTCCTGCCTGATAGGACCCATCACACCCTTGAACCTCCTTACCCTAGCAATTCTCCATCAAGTCATTCAGATTAACAAGTACCAAATTGCAATTACTTTTTCACTATCCATCTGTATCATGTTATTGGTACCTCTCCCTTACAGTCTAAGTTGCTTGGGATAAGATAAGGGATGTAGGGTTTTTTGGTAGTCACTAAAGTAAGCAGAGTCTAGAATAGTCCTTGGGACACAGTTGATACTCAGTATATATGTGGGGTGTGTCTGTGTGTGTGTGTGTGTGTGTGTGTGTGTGTGTGTGTATTGCAATCAATGAGTTTGGAAAAGCTGAATAATTTCTCTGTTAAAATTTTTTCCTATTTTCTCTCCATACATTACAGCATCAATCTTCAGCCATTTGGCCCCATTTCTCTGACAGACATTGGTTGTAGAGCAGGAATTATGAAGGACTTACCTACCCTGTCTTGGCAGAGCTAGGCTGTCAACTTAGAAATGGGAACTGTCCAGGCAGCCACTGGTATGTCATTTTTTAGTTTTGGAAGCTGCAGGCCCTGCACTTCCTATATAATCAGATATATTTATCCCTCTCAGGTCTCTGAGGTGGTTGAAGAATAGATACCTAGAGTGTCATAGTTAAATTTTGAGTTGTTTAGGAATCAAGAGGGTGTTCTGGATCTAAGAAGATATTTTTAAAATTATGAGGCAAGTTAGTATGAAAGCTGAGTTAGATATAGAACTTTAAACTCATGGAGATGGTTAGATAGTAGAATGTTAAAGTCAGGTGCCAAATACATATGGACTGGACATTGGGAATGTATGCTAAGCCATATAACTCTTATAATTGTGGCCTATTTATTTCTGTTGTTTTGTATTGTATTTATAGTTATAAGAAAAAGAACCATTATTTGGACTGAAAGGGAGAGCTGTTGGGGGGAAAATAAATACCTTAAACTAAAAAAAAAAGAAGGGAAGAGGATGGTGGGGCTGAGGGGGAGGAGGGTGGAAGGGTGGGACTGGAGGGGGGGTAGGGAGGGGATTGTGATTGAGATGTAACTTGAAGAAATAAAAAATAAATTATTAAAAAAAAAAAGTTTTTCCTGAAGAAACAGGGCTTTGGGGGAATCTAAGATGGTGGCAGCCCATGCGGATGCATTTTGATCTTGGGGAAAACAGCCACAAAGCCACAAAGTTATAAGATACTGAGCAAAAAATCTGAGTGACTGGACCCACCTGGGTTTCACCCAGCTACCCAGGGAACATAAAAAGTCTCTGGGCAGGTCTCTCCCTCCCTCTCTTGGACACACACGGAAGCCACTGAATCCAGGAATTGGGAATCCCCACCAGGAGAGACGCTGGGTAAGATCCACTCTAATACCCAGCAGGCAGATTTGGACCCCACATGGAGTTACTCACCAGCCTACTGGGCCCCCAGATCCCACGCAGGAGTTCCAGCTATTTAGAGAAAGGTTTCATACCCGTGGGAGTGCCACACACTCTTAGCAGCGTGCGGCTTGGCGGGGCGCGCAGCAGCTGAGGGTGACACAACACATCAGCCAAGTAGCTAGTGGGTCCATAGATGCATTTTGGAAAGCCCAGACATATCTGTTTGCCCTCAGAGGGGTGCTGGACAGGCTCCCTTTTGGATTTACAGTCATTGGGAAAAAACCCTGCAGCTGGATTGAGCTGCAGGATACACTTCTGGCTCCAGGTGATGTTCCACTGTGGTGTACGGGAACTTGGATGACAGTGGCCCCATTTGCCAGTATCCAAAGCCAGCTCCATACACACATAGGCGGAGCTGTGAGAGTGGCAGAAAAGGCTACAGGGAGTGAAGGCAGATTTACCCACCACAGGGTCCAACCCTGGGCAAACTGTGAGGTCTTTATTATTATTATTATCAGACTTTTTTGCTAGTACGGGCCCTTCCGGGAGGGAACCAGAGCTTAAGTATATATATAGCTCCACACCCTGGATCAGTGAGGTTTTGACCTGGGAGGCACTGCTGAGTGACTCACCTTACAGGGGTGGAGTCAGGTTCTCTCAAGACTCCAACAGGCCTTGGGACCGCCAAAGTCCACAGAATCTGTGCCTGGACACACAGGACCATACTACCAGAGCCACTTGCAGGCTGAACACACACAATGTGCAATATAGAGACCTCTGTCTTGGGAGCAGTGAAACAATCCTGGGCCATTCCTCATTGCCTGGGAATAGGCTGCACCAGCTCTCAGTGTGTCTGGCCATTAGATGCACACTGACCCTGAGATCCTCCTTTAAGCAGCAACAGATCGCCAAGAAATTCGACTGCTACACCAAAGCACCCCCTTTGGCTCCAAGCCCAGGAGACAACAGAAGCAGACAGCTAAGAACATCCAAATGGCCAAAGGTCCAAGAAAAAAACAGAAATCAGGGAGGCATAACTCCAACAAAACACAACTATGCTAGTTCATCAAATCCTGACCACCTCACTACAGCTGAAACACATTAAACGATGAGAATTCTACATTATGGAAAGTGAAAGAGTCCCTTCAAGAAGAATTTAAATCTATGAAGGAATTCAAAGAAGCCACAATTTCACAAGTGAAAGCAATGGATAATACCATTAGAGACCTCCAAGCCAAGGTGGCTTAACTTGAACAGGAAAAAGACAGGGCAATGAAAGATTTCCAGGAGAAGACAAGCAAATTGGAGCAGGAAATGTACAAAATGAATAAAATCATTCAAGCTATGAAAATGGAAATGGAAACAACAAAGAAAACACAGTCAAAGTTAAAAGTGGAAATGGAGAATCAAGGGAAGAGAACAGGAACTACAGATATGAGTATCAAAAATAGGATACAAGAGATGGAAGACAGGATCTCAGGCATGGAAGATTCAATGGAAGAAATCAGTACAAATCCAAAGAATATGAGAAAGCTAAAAAATCTCTTACCCACAACATCCAAGAAATCAAGGACTCAATGAAAAGATGGAACCTAAGAATTATAGGCAGAGAGGAAAGAGAAGACTCCCGACTCCAATATCCAGGAAATATCTTCAACAAAATCATAGAAGAAAACTTCTCAAACCTAAAGAAAGGGAAGCCAATAAAAATCCAAGAGGCTTACAGAACAACAAACAGATTAGATCAGAAAAGAAACTCCTCTTGCCACATAATAATTGAAACTCCAAATGGACAGAACAAAGAAAGAATATTAAAAGCTGTAAGATAATAAGGTAAGTTACATATAATGGCAGACCCATCAGAATTGCACCTGACTTCTCCTCAGAAACTTTAAAAGCTAGAAGAGCCTGGACAGATGTCCTACAAGCCCTGAGAGAACATAGGTACCCAACCAGACTACTATACCCAGCAAAATTCTCTATGAACATAGATGGAGAAAACAAGATATTCCATGACAAAATCAAATTTAAACAATATCTACCCACAAACCCAGCCCTACAGAAGATCCTAGAAGGAAAATTCCAACCCTGAGAAGAAAACTACACCCAAGAAAAGAGAGGAAATAGAAATCTCCACAGCAACTAAACCAAAAGAAGCACAAGATGACCACCTATATGAAAATAATAGGAAATAACAACCCTTGGTCAATAATATCCGTCAACATCAATGAATTCAACTCCCCAATAAAGAGACACAGACTTACAGATTGGATCTGTAAACAAGACCCATCTTTTTGCTGCATACAAGAAACACATCTCACTATCAAAGATAGACACTATCTCAGAGTAAAGGGCTGGGAAAAGGTTTTCCAAGCAAATGGAAACAGGAAGCAAGCCAGAGTAGCCATCCTAATATGAAACAAAATAGACTTCCAACTGAAGTTAATAAAAAAAAGACAGAGAAGGGAATTACATACTTCTTAAAGGAAATATTCATAAAGAGGACATCTCAATATTGAACATCTATGCCCCAAATACAAAGGCACCCACATTTGTACAGGAATCGCTTCTAAAACTTAAATTGCACATCAATCCCCATACATTAGTAGTGGGAGACTTCAACACCCCACTCACAACAATGGTCAGATCATCAAGACAGAAGCCAAACAGAGAAATAATGAGTGTAACAGAGATCATGAACCAAATGGACCTAACAGATATCTACAGAACGTTTCACCCAAACACAAAAGAATACACCTTCTTCTCAGTAGCTCACGGAACCTTCTCCAAAATCGACCATACAGTTGGACACAAAGATAGCCTGAACAGATATAAGAAAATTGAAATAACCCCTTGTATCTTATCAGACCACCATGGAATAAAGCTGGACTTCAATAGCAAAAGAATCAACAGAAAGCCTACACACACATGAGAATTGAACAACTCTTTACTGGATGACTACTGGGTCAGAGAAGAAATAAAGAAGGAAATCAAAGACTTCTTAAAATCCAACAAAAATGAAGGCACAACGTATCCAAACCTATGGGACACAATGAAAGCTGTGCTATGAGGAAAGTTCATAGCACTAAGGGCCTTCAAAAAGAAAATTGTGACAGCTCATATTAGCAAATTAACAGCTAAACTGGGTGAATTGGAATAAAAAAGAAGCAAACACTCCCAAGAGGAGCAGCAGGCAGGAGATCATCAAACTTAGGGCTGAAATCAACAACTTAGAAACAAAAAGAACTATACAAAGAATTAATGAAACCAAGAGATGGTTCTTCGAGAAAATCAACAAAATAGACAGACCCTTAGCCAAGTTAACTAAAAGGCAGAGGGAAAAACCCCAAATTAACATCATCAGAAATGAAAAGGGAGAAATAACAACAGAAATTGAGGAAATCCAGAGAATATTTGGATCCTACTTTAAAAATCTATACTCCACCAAGTTTGAAAACTTAAGTGAAATGGACTATTTTCTTGATAGATTCCACCTACCGAAGCTAAATCAAGATCAGATTAACAGATTAAACAGCCCTATAACCCCTAAGTAAATAGAAACAGTCATTAAAAATCTTCCAACTAAATAAAGCCCAGGGCCAGAGGGTTTTAGCACAGAATTCTACCGGACCTTCAAAGAGGAGCTAACACCAATACTCTTCAAACTTTTTCACCAAATAGAATCTGAAAGAACACTGCCAAACTCATTCTATGAGGCCACAGTCACCCTGATTCCTAAACCACACAAAGACCCAACAAAGAAAGAGAACTTCAGACCAGTCTTCCTCATGAACATAGATGCAAAAATACTTAATAAAATAGTAAGAAACCGAATTCAAGAACACATCAAAAGTATCATACACCATGATTAAGTAGGTTTCATCCCAGGAATGCAGGGATGGTTCAACATATGAAAGTCTATCAACGTAATTCACCATATAACCAAGATGAAAGAAAAAAAATTACATAATAATCTTGCTAGATGCAGAAAAACCATTTGACAAAATCCAACACCCCTTTATGCTAAAAGTTTTGGAGACAATGGGCATACAAGGACTATACCTAGAAATAATAAAGGCAATATACAGCAAGCCAGTGTCCATCATCAAATTAAATAGAGACAAACTTGAAGCATTTCCTCTAAACTCAGGGAGAAGGCAAGGATGATCACTTTCTCCACATCTCTTCAATATAGTACTTGAAGTTCTTGCCAGAGCAATAAGACAACTAAAATAGATCAAGGGGATATGAATTGGAAATGAAGAAGTCAAATTATTCCTTCTTTATACAACAAACAAATGGGCTGAGAAAGAAATAAGGGAAACAACACCCTTCACAATAACCACAAACAATATAAAATACTTGGGGGGTAACTCTAACCAAGCAAGTAAAGGACCTGTACAACAAGAAATTCAATCCCTTGAAGAAAGAAATTGAAGAGGCCTTTAGAAGATGGAAAGATCTCTCATGCTCATGGATAGATAGGATCAACATAATAAAAATGGCCATCTTACCAAAAGCAACATATAGATTCATTGCAATTCCTATCAAAATACCAACACAATTCTTTATAGACCTGAAAAAGCTATTCTCAATTTCATATAGAACAACAAAAAAACCAGAATAGCTAAATCAATCCTGTACAATAAAAAACATCTGGAGGTATCACCATCCCAGATTTCAAGCTGTACTACAGAGCAATAATAGTAAAAACAGCATGATATTGGTATATTAACAGACCAGTAGATCAATGGAATTGAATTGAAGACCCAGAAATGGATCCACACACCTATGGCCACCTAATTTTTGACAAAGAAGCCAAAACCACACAATGGAAAAAGGACAGCATCTTCAACAAATCGTGCCAGTCCAACTGGATGTACACTTGTAAAAGAATGAAATTAGATCCATACTTATCACCTAGTACAAAACTTAAGTCCAAGTGGATCAAGACCTTAACATAAGGCCAGTCACAGTAAATCTACTAGAAGAGAAACTGGGAAAAACCCTCGAACTCATTGGCACAGGTGACAACTTCCTGAACAGAACACCAACAGCTCAGGACCTGAGATCAACAATCAATAAATGGGACCTCATGAAAGTGAAAAGCAAAAGACACTGTCATTCGAACAAAACGGTAGCCTACAGACTGGGAGAAAATCTTCACCAACCCCACATCTGACAGAGGGCTAATATCCAAAATCTACAAAGAACTCAAGAAATTAAATGCCAAGAAACCAAATAATCCAATCAAAAAATGGGGGACAGAGCTAAATAGAGAATTCACAAAGGAGGAATCCCTAATGGCTGAGAGACACTTGAAGAAATGCTCAACATCCTTAATCATCAGAGAAATGCAACTCAAGACGACTCTGAGATTCCATCTCACACCTGTCAGAACGGCTAAGATCAAAGCTCAAATGACAGCACATGCTGGCAAGGGTGTGGAGAAAGAGGTACCCTACTCCATTGCTGGTGGGAATGCAGGCTTGTGCAACCACTATGGAGGTCAGTATGGTGATATCTTAGAAAACTTGGAATAGGTTTGCCTCACAACCCAGACCCAGCCATACCACTTCTTGGTATACACCCAAATGACTCCTCACGGAATCACAAGGAAGTTTCCTCATCTATGTTTATAGCAGCCTTATTTGTAATAGCTAGAAACTGGAAACAACCCAGATGTCCCTCAACCGAAGAATGGATTAAAAAACTGTGGTACATCTACACAATGGAATATTACTCAGCTATCAGAAACAATGAAATTATGCAATTTGCAGCCACATGGATGGAACTAGAGAAGCTCATCCTGAGTGAGCTAACCCAGACTCAGAATGATGCACATGGCTTCTATTCCCTTATAGTGGGATTTTAGCCATATAGTACAGGATATGTATACTACAACCAACACACCAAAGGGAACATGGACATAGACTTTTTATTTCTTTTTTATTTATTTATTTTTGTTTCTTTGTTTGTTTGTTTTTTAGCTTTCTCTCCCTGGTAATGAGACAATTTTCACTGGTGGTTCTGCCTTGTAGGCCCCCAGTGTATGAGGAGGCTCTTGGCGCTCATATGACTTCTGAACTGGGGCGAGGGACTGTTATGTAGGGACACTCCACTCCAGCGGAGTGGGATGGAAGGGTTGGGGGTAGAGGGTGAGGCTGGGAAGGAGAGAAGAGGACAATATGATGGAGATGTAACCTGAAGCAACAAATAAATAAATTTATTTATTAAATAAAATTTTTCCCAAAGAACCGCATTCAATCCACACATAAGCATGGCCTATGGGGCAATTAATAGCAAACTTTGCTTATTGTTTACTACCAATGGCAAGCCAATATGGAATGCTCACAACTCCAAAAGATATTCATCTTCCTGGGTACCATCCAGGCACTCTTTTGGCTCTGGTGATCCTTGGGTGCAATTAGTTGGCGAGCACACAACCAGCTACTCATCAGGCTAGACTCATAAACAAGCATGGTGCTGGCAAGGTTCCTGGAAGGGCACAGGCTGGAGGCTTCCTCCTTTTCTGAGAACTTCATACTGATCATTAGAATATTGGGTAAATGAGGTTGGAGAATAATTTTACCAGTAATAGAGTCAAGAACTGTTGACATCAACATAAATGCCTTTCCATTGTGTAGCATGATTTAAAATATCTAGTTATTAGTCCAATGTCTAGGAAATTGTAGGTTTATTTAGCTCCACTGCAACCCTGAAAGGAAATGTGCTGCATCAAAACATATGTGTGTATTTGCAGCAACCACTGGAGACACAATGCACATGTGTCTCCATGTATTATCCATTTTCAATACTGAAGGTTGACCCAGCATCTGCCATATACCAGGCAAGTGCTCTGCTACTGAGTTATGCTGTCAGCCCTATTTTAAATTTACTTTGAGAACGAATGTCAGTAAGTTGTACAGCATAGCTTTGAACTTGTCATCTTACCACCTTAGCCTCGCTGAGATCACAGGCCTACACAAACCACAACCAGTGGTGTTAAATTTGTATGCAGGCCCTTGAGACATACTATACTACATGTACTTGATGGATTCCCCTCACTGTGGCTAATGTAAACACAACTTAAGCAATCATAAACGCTCGGATTAACATCAGTCAAGATATCCTGAGCACATATAAATTTAAACAGCTCTACTGATTTCCTTTTCACTTAGGTTTGGAAACCTAGTACATTAAATGAGATCAGGAGTTGAGAAAATAAGATTTTGTTTTTTGTCCCTAGGATTTTGTTGCAGTGTCTAAAAATAAAATCTAAAATGAAAAATACAATACATGTATGTATGAAGGAATGACTGTGTGTCAAGTTATTTGTATATGTGATGTTGTTTTATCTTTACAAAAAAAACAAAAACAAAAACAAAAAAGCAGCATCCTGCATGAGTTCAAACCACAGACATGGGTTTCCCACATGCTGGCATAGTCAGTGAGATGAGAGCTGCTCCTCACCAAGCAGTTGGACTGAAGAGCCCTCATTCTTAGTGATTCCATTCTACCCTACCACCTCATGAGATCACAGCCCACTCTTCTTGTCACTTGTAGGTTCAGAAACACCTGCACATCCCATTGTGTTTTTGGAGTAGCACCAGCATCTTGTTGCTGAAGCTAAAGGGCCACCATTGCTTATAGTGTCCTTGGTGGAACAATCATAACGGATTGGAGCTGAGCCCCACGACAGTGCAGCTCACATTCTCAGGCAAGATGGTGGAATGCTGACACAGTGACAGTCAGCCTGAGGGAACTGTGCACTTCTCTGTCCGTTTACTCACCCACTAGCTCAAGCAAGAAACACCTGAGAGATGTGCAGTTTATAAAATGCTGAGAAGAGAGCCAGCCGTTCTGAAGCAACCTGACATTTCCCATCTGACATGCACGTGCTAATCCATTGATAAATGGGAAATCGGCAGCAAATGGCAAATGGAACACGAGTGGTAGGTAGTAGGTGGATACAGATCTCATCCAGGGGCTTCATAGGAGCCATTCTAAGGGTGATCTGGGGTGGGGACCTGAAGATAAGATAAAGTTGAATATTGGGTCAGGTTGCTTCACAAAAACAGAGAAAAACAAAAACATGTTCTGTGGCAGAACTCTATCCTGCTGCTATGCCTGACAAGGGTTGGAGTGGCTAGAGGGCAGGAAGTGGGTGTGGCCCCAGTGCAAGAAAAGCAGGGAGGTGGTCTTCTGCACACTTCTCCTGAAGGCTATTCCAGCATTTTCCTAGAGCAGCCCATTCAAGGCTTCTGCCTATCCTATCCCTGGATAATATCATATGCCCCTTTGTGCAGATAAGAAACACAACCCTCAGGGTGAGGAAGTCCATTTTATCTATTGACAAAGAGACAGTAACTACCAGATCCAGTCAGATGCTCTGGCTCTGACCCTTCATTACTAATTACTTGGCCAATACTGCCAAAACACATAGAAATCATGGTCAGAGAAGTCACTTATCAAAAGTCAAACAATGATGTGGAGCCGATCAAAGTAGGCTGTTTCCAGAGCCTGAGCTCTAATTATAGTCTTTTGCCACCTTAATAGTTAATTGTAGATGCTAGCTATTTGGACCTCATGCCTTGCACAGGGGAAATGACAAACTGATTTTTCTAAGAGGGCTATGCCTTCAGTGGCGCCTGCAAGAAAGTGTTGCTATAATACCTAGGGAAGAGAAACTGAGTCTCAAGCTCTATGACTCTCTTGCCCTGAGGTCAACATGTGACAGAAATGCACGGGTATGAGTATGGGATGAACACAGCATCAGCTTCTCCCTGAGCCTCAGCATCCTGTCCTTGGAGCCAGTCCGATTGTCTACTTTTCCATAGGAAAAAGAGCATCTTGATAGTCTTCTGATTGCAAACTCCTGGCCTAGACCAGAAAGATGGCTCCAGAGCCATTAGAGCAATAAGGCCCAACTTCGGAATTGCTTTTCTTCCAATTTGCATGCTTCTCCCTCTGTGGGACATTGATAACTTCACTCTACAACACGGGACCTGGGTCGCTCCTGAGAGCCCAGAACTGGAGACAGCAGTGAGGTCTGTCTGTTTCCTTTGTCAGAGGCATTCTATTAGTCCTGATTGTTTATGGACTAGGGGAGAAATCCCTTCATAGGCATCTGGCAAGCAAAAAGGGTAAAAAAAAAAAAATACAAAAAACAAAACCAAACCAAAACAAACAAACAAACAAGCAAAAAACCCAGAAAATGCAGCATGCTGCCTCTGCTGTCCCCTGGCACTCAGAGCCTGCCATGTAGGCAGTCCCTGGCATCACTTTTGGACAGAGACTGCCATTCTCTTGGCCAGGGGGCCAGGAGCCAATGTCTCTTTTCTAGTGCCATCTCAACTTCTCTCTCTACCCTGCACGACCCCCACCATGGGTCTCTTGGGTGTTTGCAGGCACCAGGCAAAACACTCTACTGTAAGTGGTTCCTGGCCCTTTCTGGCAGGAAGCTTCCTCTAATCATAGATATCTAATGGTATCATCACAGAGTCCCATGCTAAGCCAAGCATCCTTTTAGTACTTAGTATAGAGATTTTGCCACCTGATTTTGGATTGTCTGTCTCTCTTGGCCTGGTGCTATGAAGCTCTATTTTGTCTTTTCTTCTGCATGACTAGGTCCTACCTGAGTTGAAACAGTCACTACATTTTTTTCTACTGTGAGTTACAGCAATAGCTCCCATCCGGAGCAAGGCCATACTGTCTCCTGCACACTAGACTGACCATACCATGGGAAGTTCTGCCCTAGGCTGTGGAAGTTCTTGAAACAGCATTTGGTCCTTACCTGTTTTTCTCCACCATCTTTTTTCTCAGTTCAGACCATTTTCTTTCTAGATAAAGAAAGGATTAAGAGTTTGGAGGATGTACACTGGCTGGAACAGGACTGCTCCATGTCTTATCCAGCTTCCTTTCCAGCCCTCCAAGTCTCCCTGTTCTCTCTCCAGAATTTCCTTTAAGAGGCCGAGTCCACTGTCCTTTATCAGAGTGAGAAGCAGGGAGTTCTTACTTAGTGGCTGTTTAGAGACAATTAAAATGATGGGAAATTCTCCCTTATGATTCCAAATCTTCAAGTTCTATAGAACCAGCTTTCTTTGAGTCAAAGATTTCTTTGCTATCTGTGCATGTGTATTTCAGCCTGTTAGAAACCAATCCAGATAGGTCATTTCATCCTATCCCTTCATTGCTGAGCCAGGGGAATACAGCAGATCTTTATCCGCCTGTGGACTGCTGAAGGCTGTGCCAAATCCGGAGTTGACACTTAGAATAATAAAATAGCCAAGTCAGTTAGTTCACCTTACCATACCACTGCTGAACAAAGGGAATAAGGCAGATCCTGGAGGTCATTTTATGTAGCTGGTCTGTTGGAGGCTGGGCCAAATCAGAAGTCCAAATGACACTTAAAACAACAGAATTACTGTCTATTGTCAGTGGAGGAAGCTGGCTGAGTGCAGAAGGATGATTCCACCAAGGGTCATGTGAAACTTCCTGGAGAACAAGTAACCATCCACTTGCCCTAGACAGGGAATAATAACCCAAAGCAGATCAAAGAAACAGTTACTCTAATGAGTTCAAATGAGCAAATCAGTGAGTTTGCTGGTGTGTACTTAAAGGAGAAGGGGCTACTCAGAGGCAGTTGCATCACCTTAACATGGGAACAGCTCATGAAAGCTATTCTACAAGCTCTCCATATGATCCACAGGTGGCTTGGGCAGGTCAGAGCCTCCTCCACTAGCTGTTGTCTGCTGCTTCCATAACCATAAGCAGGCTCTGGAGTTTCAGGAACTTCTTGAGATTTGTGGGGAGACACATTAGTTTCTGCCCTCCCCTTCCTGGGGGAGAAGAATGCTTCAACTTAGAACTTTCTGACCAGCAAGCAACTCTCAACCTACAGCTGAACATGAAATGTTTCAACTCTAGGAAATTGCTTCACAATATCAAGCCATCATCTTTTTGTGTTGAAAAGTTGTATGCTTGCTTGGATTCTCAGGGATAGACATGTCATTGGAAGATTCAATTCAAGCTAATTTTAGCCCCAGAATTGCAGAATTGTGTCCATAATTTTAAGTCACACAAGGATGTGTATGAAATTTTTATTAAAAAATAAAACTAAAGTTGACTGGTAACTTATAAATTTGTAGAAATTACTTGAAAATCAATTGTCCGATAAGGGTTTAATATCAAGGGTATAAAACTCCTTCCAAATTGGCAAAAACTCAGTTTAGTTAAAAGCAGTGAAAAGAATTCAATAGACAATTTTCCAAAGAAGATACGAAAGTAGCCAAGAGATACAGAAAAAGATGTTGATCACCATCAGTCATTAGGAAGGTGCAAATCAAAACCACAATGAGATGACTCTTTACACATTGGTGGCCGAAATAAGGGCAAACAATATGAAGTATTCAGAAGGGTTAGAAAAAAATGTAAGAGGGGAGAGTCATTGTGGGTAACAGCATATTGGTTCCTCAAAAATCCAGATACAGAGGTCTGGGGAGATAGCTTATGCACACATACACACAAAGGCTAGATACAGCATGCCGTATGATCTAGAAATCCCATCCCTCAATTTGTATCTGAGACAGCTGGAAGTTAGGATTTGAACAGTGATATCTACCCCTGTCCACCACAGCATTGCTACAGTCAAAAGGCAGAAACAACCCAGATGTTAATAAAGGATGAATAATATATAAAATGTGGTATGGAACACAATGGACATAAATTCAGACACAAAGGGCACAGAATTCTGACAGTGGTATAATACAGATGATACAATACTGTGTGAAGTAAGCCAGACACCAAAAGACAAATATGGTATGATTCCAGTTATATGAAGGAAATAAAATGCAAAGAGAATGTGGAGTTGAGGCCATGGGCTTCTGAAAGGTATGGGATGTGTGCAGTTATTACTTAGTAGATACAGAGATCTTTCTGAAGTGATCAGAAAACTTGGAAATGATACAGATGGTTGTAATATCATGGACCTATCCACTTAACAGTGACCAAAAAGGTGAGTTTCATTCAATATATTCTGCTGCAATAAAAAACCATGAAAAAAATATAAGAAAACAATAGATCTGAATAAACTTGCAATTTTTTCCCTATGTTTTAGCTAAGTGTCAGTGTCAGAAAGCAAGACCACACTTTCAACTTTCAACTAAGGCTTAATCCATCATATCAGTCACATGATGTCTCAATTCATAGATTCCACTGCCTTTCATATCTGGGCTTGCAGAATGCCTACTGAGTACTCACTGAGCAAAGAAATGTGATGAGGGACATGTAAGAGGAAGGTTTGTACACTGTGGCCTCTGTCAGATACTCTACATTGCCATCATTATGACAAGCCAATCATCCTGTGTGTGCTTGAGGACTGCTGAGGAGGAGTGGGTGAACTTGCCCTTGCTGTAGGGAGCAAGAAGCAGAGTCTGGATTGGAACTCAGATTTGCAGGATTCAAAGCTCTCTTGCCCTCTTGCCTCTTGCAGCAAGAGACTCATGCTCCAGTCTCTTCTCAGGTCCTGGGAATACCAGCTTTGCCTATTGTTATCAGGGACCAGAGCTACTTTCCACTGAGGAGAGTTCGAGGTCAACCAACTATTCATCTTGACAGGCCCAGGGATCTGACTTCACCACAGCTACTCCACAGCTGGAGGAAGGGCCATTCTGAGGCTTGTGTGCAGGTCTGACAACTAGATGGTGCCAGACTCAGTAAGCAAAAGAGCAGCTAAAACCAGTGAGGCCAGGATCTGGGCAGGAAGCAAGTAACCTTTTTTTATACAGGTCTCCAGATGGGACAGTGTTCAATTCTGCCGAGGGCTCAGGCCCCGCTACAAGTTTACTAGCAACATATCCAGAGCTGTTGTTGGCTCACTCTGCGGTGGGACATGATCAAGGGGGTCACAGAAAGACCCAGAAAGCCATACCCAGCCAATTCCATCCTGTTCTGCTGTAAGACATCAGTAAGTTGAGAGGATGGGATTAAAAAAAAAAAAAATGAAGGTGGTGGAGACTTCCTCTGAGAACCAGGACCTAGCCTTGTGGGCCGCTGCCTAGCTGGGCTGCCCCTGCAGCCAGAGCAGAGATTTCTGCTCTCTGCTGCTTCTTTTGAGACCTAGCCCTCCTCTCTGCGCATGCAAGACTCATTCCTGCATTCATGAAAGCTTTATTATCTCCGCATTTGGGGAACCAGAGTGCTTCCAGGTCAGCATGAGGAGCGGGGCAGCCCAGAAAATGAGTCGTTCCAGAGAATGTTCAGGTCATTACAAAATAGTTCACTCTGCTTTCATTTGCTTTGGCAGGTGTGGTCTTAATGCACCTTTCAGTCTGCTGCCCGTTAATACTGCTAAGGAGGATTTGCAAAGTATTTAAAATCAGCTCTCTTTCTCTGGCTCATCCCCTGTGGTACAGGCCAGTTTCAAGGATGAGGCTAGATCAATAAACACGTTCCTTCTGTCTGTTGAGAATTTCTGACTTCCAATTAGAAGCAAGGAACAAAACATGCTGCTGTATTATATAGAGACAGCAGTCAATTCTGGCTTGGTGTGGAGTAGGAAATGCTGATTTCTCAGATGTTGTGTAACACAAACAACAAAGCGTCACTTGGAAAGCAACAGGATTTTTCTTAGCCAAACTACATACAAATGGGCTCTCCAGTGTTGAAAGAAATGCAGAAGTGAGCAGGAATGAAAGGCCCCAGGGATTCTCTCAGGCATGGGTGTGTGGAATCCAACACTAACCTGCAACATGGAAACTGCCAGGCGGTGTCCTAACTGGAGGCTATTAAACCCTTGCTTGGCCCAGGTGAGTTATGAAATCTTCACTTGTTCTAAATCTTGTGGGAGGCCAGGCACTGAGATACATGCACCAAAATCAGCCTGCTACCCACAAGCCTCTTCACTGCACCCTGAAGAAGTAGGGCTTGTGGGCTCTCCACACACTTGAACTCTAGGTCTTCTTACTTCCCAGAAGGCAATGCTTTGGACTCTTGGGCTAAAAACTTTTCAGCTAGTATCTTGAACTAAGGCTAGAGGTTCATTTTTTTAACATCAGAGCACTGCTGGGGAGGTGGGAGAGGGGAAACAGAGAGGGAAAGAATGTGGGAGGGCAGAGAAAGAGAAGAATAAACAGGAGCCTGAGGACCAGAAGGATTGAGTTTTACTTAGAGCCCTGCACATTGTCAACTAATTATCTATCCTTTCTTTTGGATGGGAAAGAATTCAAAACTAAAATCCCTTGAAGATTTCCCCCCCACAGGTCTGCAATGTGAATTCAAAGGCCAAAGAAGACAAATAAAAGTAGACATTTTCATTTTTACCCAAGTAAAACTGGGCCACCTAGGCTAACTAGTGTCAGAACACAACTATTACACACACATACACACACACACACACACACACACACACACACACACACACACACACA